>QLOM01001855.1:534-21217 GCA_003313785.1 Termitomyces sp. MG148 | reverse complement strand
CACGCTCCATCAGGCGGGTTGACAGCTGACACCTACGCTTCGGGCGCCCGCCCTTTGCTTCTTTGGTGCCCTTGACCTCGTGTGCACAGGTTGCTGTCCTTCCCGCTCCCTTATAAAGGAGGGCCCTTCGAGGTCTTTGGTCACTTCATGTCTTCTCCGGAGTCCTCGATTTTGCCAGTGACCACCGTTCATGCGCGGGCCTTTGCGTGCATGGCGGACTCTCTCCTCGACGTTTTCATTGCTAGCGCCGCTTCCTTTGATTATGATCGGGAGATTGTTACGGGCCTTTCCGCCATTCTGGTTACCTGGGACGAGGTTCAGATCCCGGGCGTTGTCTGGCCACGCCATACCAAAGCCCAGCGCTTGCTTGTGGAGCGATGGCTCCTTCATCCACGTGAACCATGGGTGACTTCCGTAGGCGATGCCATGGTAAGCCAGAGAGAGCTGCCTTTGTCTTCCTAGTCGTTGGACTTATTCGCTTTGTAGGCGACCGCTACCGATGAGCACCCATCCTTTGTTGAGGGGACCGTGTATCAGTCGTTGCCCCCTTCCGTGCCCACGCCTTCAACAGCCGCTACCCCTGTCCTCATCAGTCGTTTGCCTTCGCGGATGCTTTCCGCCCCCCCCTCGTTGCCCGCGTCTCCGCTTCCTTCTCCTACCCCATCTCTCCCCCCCATACCTTCGCCGCGCCCTCCTTCCCTCCACGGTACTTCCGACTGGCAATGGCTCCCGGCCGGCCTACCTTTTCCGATCGAATTTCGTCAGAGTCCGGCCAGCCTTCGCCGTCTCCACGACCGCGCGCGCTCCTTGGCCGGCCTCCTCCGCCCCGACGCCAAAGCCTCGCGCCTTTGATTGTCCCTGGTCCGTCAAGATGCCGACATCCTCAGTACCCGCATGGATGCCCTCATTCGGTACCAGGCGGAGTGCAATAGCGCCCTCTCTTGGCACGCCGATAACCATTTTCCACCTGATGCCTTCCCCGAGCCTGACACCGTATCCCCTTCCCCCGTGCCCGCCACCATTTGTCGTAGCCTAGTGTGTAGACCGTAGCGTAAAAATATTGCAATCACACGGCTTTGTTCCTTTTCCGAATGAGTTCCGGTTTTTGTTAGTCGGGTTCTTCTCTCATGTTTTCCTTGTGTCCATCATTGACCACTAATCTTCCACACCTCCGTACCCGTTAAAGCGGCGTGAAGTTCCCCCTGCTCATTTCCGCGGTTGATGTCCTTGCCTTGCTTGCGTTCTGCAGGGGGGGTACCTCTCCGTTCGGCATATTTCTAGTGTTCTTATCTCCTTTTCTCGGTACTCCACCTGGGTTGGTTTCTTGGCCTCCTGTATTCGCGGTTGTTTCGTTGTTTATTTTCTGCCATTCCACTTCCTGGTCCGGTACCCTCCATTATACTTGGTTTGCGGTATGCATGGTATGACCCTGCGTGGACTTTGGTATTTTTGTTCCGGGCCTGCTATTCCTTCCTTATAAAGTCTGGCGCCGTCCTCCGCTTACCACATCCTGTGGTATGTCCCCTGAACCTGTTACCAATATTTCCCGCCTCCTTGATGAAGCCGCTCGCAGTTTTATTTCTTTGGCCGATCCCCTGCTGACGTCCATCCTCGTCCGTGCCGACGACCCCCTCAATGACCATGAGGTCGTCGAGGACCTTGCTGTTCTTTACCGCTCTTGTACCACCGGTCGAGGCCTCGGTCGCAGTTGGCCCCAACTTGACCGCGTACGGCACCTCCTCGTCGAACGTTGGGAGCGAAATCGACAGGCCCCTTGGGCGCCCCCTTTGTCCCTCGTTGCGTCGGCCGCCACCAATGACCTGGACCTTCTGATTGTCCTTTCCTCTCACGCTTTGCGTGGAGATCGTCCTTCCTCCCCTATTTTGGTTTCCTCCACAGAATCTTTCGCAGAATCTTCCGACGTATGTTTCTTGTGTGTTAGGCCTCTCTGCTTTTTTGACTGATTAGACGTTTCCGATTCAGGATGAACCTTCCCATCCTCCCACGCATCACCTCCCTGATGATGCCGGTTGGCTTCCGCCCACTTTACCGTATCCCGTTGATTTCCGCTCTAGCCGTGGCCGCCTTCATCGTCACTGGCGGCAGTGCCGTACCGCTATAGAAAATGCTTTTACCGGTATTGATCATGCCCACCACCAGTTAGTTGTGGCGCGGCATGATCTCTGGGCGTTCGGGGGTCGGTGCCTTGTCTTGCTTCGGTATGAGGAGGAGTGCACGCTTGCTCTTGAGTGGCAGCGTGACCAGGGTTATGTTCATCGTGGTTCGCCTAGTCCTGCCTAGTTCTCCTAGCTTCTAGTTTGCGTTCGGTAGTTTCCATTACATCTCCTCCAAACTTTTAAAATTAGACTGCCCCCAGTCGATAGCCGAATTGTTAGTGCTTTCTCAAAGTTTGTCCCTGAATTGTTGATCAGGCCAGAAGCGTGCTTCCCTGACAGGGAAGCTCGGTGTTTTGTTTAGGCTTCTCGCGCCGGCTCCTATAAGTAGCCAGCGCCGTTCGCGCCCTCTCCTCCCTTTTCTGCACAGCCATTATGCCCCACTCTCCTGCCGATTCCTTCTGTGCATCCCTTGCCCATCAATACCTGACCCGAGCCGACGAGGCCCTGGACCACCTTGCCCATCTCCCTTCGGGCGGGTTTAACGACAAGACGGCCGCCTTTGGCCTTGCCGGTCTGATTGGTAGTTGGAACGACCTTCACAAGCACGGGGTGCAGTGGCCACGGTATGCTGAGGCTTGCCGTGAGTTTCTTCGTCGCTGGAGCCCCCGTCGGGACAAACCGTGGGCCCGCCAGCTAGACGATGTGGTGGTATGTCGTCCCGTCGCCTCCCCTTCCGTGACATCATTGATCTGTGCCTCAGCTTCCCAAAGAGCGGGCCCTCCTTGCGCTGGACACTCTTCCCACGCTCCCTGCTCCCGCTCCAACCATTACTGCGCCGTCGACCAGTGCCCCCTCCCCCAAAGTCCCCCGCTACACCGCCGCCGAAAAAGGGAAGGGACGCGCCCCCGATCCCTCTGCTTCTTCCGTGTTGGTTCCTACGGGCGTTCGACTAGCCCCCGACCCTGCCACCGCTCGCTGCCCCCTAATACCGACGGGTGTTAAGACTGTTACAAAACGGCCGGCTTGACGCCCCGACCCTTCTGTGGCCAATGACGTAGCGCGAGCATTGGCCTCCTTCCAGGTCCCTTCGCAGGTACGTACTTCTTTGTCCCACTGCTTGCCGCCTGGTCCTGAGTTACCTTACCAGTTTTCCCCGGCCGACCTTGCGTTCCTCATCCCTCCGCCACGCACTTCACGGCTCCATCCTGACAACCCTGCCTGGGGAGCCGGTACCGCTATTTCCGCAGGCAAGGGAACCATACGTCTCCTGGATTTCCCCACCCGGCGTCGCGTGCGTGAGGAGCAGGGCCTGGTAAGTCCTTGCCTGTCTCTTGTGTGTGTATCGGTTGTTCTTATCTATTCGCAGTGTGATTCCTGCATCATAAAGAACATCGATGGTTTTTGCTGGTACCCCGGTCCCCAACGGCCTTGTCATCCCTGTACTGTTGCCGCGAAACGCTGCACCTTGTCTGGCGCGAGTTTACATAATTGCAAAGCTGCCAACCACGACGCCGTGGGCCTTGCCCTTTGTGTTGCCCGTGTTCGTGCCGCTCGCGAGTTCCTCCGGCTTCATGGGAGAGGTGCCAAGATCGAGCGTGGCTTCTCCGCCGGTGTTGGCTTTCGGGCTCGGCCTCCTCCCGCCCTTAAGCGCAAGCGCCCCGCTGACCCCGCTGCAGATGACAGCCCTTCCGACGGTGGTGAGTACGCGCCTCCTTCGACACGGTCGTGGAGCCTTTCGACTCCTCCCACGGGGACCTCGTCCCACGTCCTGCGCCCGCACCCTCCCTCTTCCAGACCCACTCGCCCGCCTCCCAATCCGCGTCTCATACCGTTTGTGATCTTGCCCCCTGTCCCCGTGCCTATCTTGCTCATGCCACACGATCCAGCCCTCCGCCTCCACCGGCTCCTTCTCCTCCTACCTTGGCTTCCCTCCCTTCTGTTACCGTTGTTCGTCAGGTTCCCTCCCGCACCGCTCCAAGCACGGGCCGTTCTTCCGACGTGTCCACTAGCACCTCGTCCTCTGCCACTCCCATGGTTCCCTCCGCCGCGCCCCCTTTGCCTGACCCCGAAACCGATGCTGATGCAGAAGGCGAAGACGAGGGGGTCCTCAGTTATGACAGTTCCTCCATCAGTTCCGACGGCCGCGCTTCGCCTTCCCCCGTGGACCTCATCGATCTAACGTCCGACTTTGGTCCTCCGGCGGTTCCTTTGGCCGTTGCGCCTGCTGTTTCCCAACCGGACCACGATCTTCCCGAAGCGCCTCCTGCACTCCCGGCGCCTCGCCCTGTTGTTGCCTCCGGCGCCGCGCCCTGGATGTCTCGTGTAGCACGCGCGTTGTCCGAAACCCCATCATTGTTGGCCTGGCAGCCTTACCGCCTGGTACGTCAATCCTCCACCTTGGATTATTTTTCCTGACCTGCCCGCAGCCTTCCCCTAACTACCTGCCGCTGCCCCCCACTCTCCTAGATGCCGAAGACTGGCCGCGTCTTCCGTCTGGCCTAACCGCTCCCGTCAACTTCTACCAGTCCCAGGTCACCCTTGAGCGCGATCTGGACCGGGCCCACGCCATGCTTCAGTCCTACCGAGTCCAAGTCAAAGCTGACCGCCAACGTTATCTAGTGGCCCAACAAGCCCTCTCTACCTCCACCTTACAGTCAAACGCCGTCGCTCATTTTGCCGCGGAGTGCCATAGCGCTATCCAGTGGCAAGTTCGAAACCACATCCCTGCCGATGCCTTCCCACCAGAACGCAGCCCCCCCCTCTCCAACGTCATTCCCCTGGAGGACTTTGATCCCTCCGAAAACGACTCCGACATGGATTGTGCCTAGGCCTGCAGAATAGTGTCCTCAAACCTAGATATTTTTTTTTTTTGTACTTGGATGACTTGTTGTACCATAATATATCTTGTTCCCCGCATTCAACCATTTTGCGCTCAGATTCCATCATTGCGCTCTGTAAACATTAAAAGAAAAATTATACTTATCGGTTAGTGATCTTTGTGGCTTTGGCCACTCGTTAATCCTCGTGATGTTCTTCTTGATGGGTCCCATAGTCTTCCGTAGTTCCTTCCTCGTTGTCCAGCAATTCGGTTTCCTCCAGCTCCCGTAGCCTTGCTGTATCAATGTCCAAGGCCGTGTCCGGCAGCTCGATACGTTCCCTCGGAAAGTATGGGATGAGCCTAAACGCCGCTACCGGCCGGTGCAGTACCGACCCGTCCAATTTGCATAGAACGTACGCTCCCCCCCGGTTACGTGACACCACCACCAGCGGGCCCAAGTAACGCGGTTTCATTTTCTGGTTGTGCGTAACCTCTATCCTCGTATTCCTCATCAATACTAGTGCGCCTCGCTCGAAATCGTAATCTTTGATAGTGGCCGCATTGTCCTGTTCGAAGCGGATTGCTGCCTGCCGGCGGGCTTTGAACACCGTGCTATGTAGCCGTTCTAGTTGCTCACATCGCCGTTGCAGATCAATAGCCCGTCGCACTACCAAGTCTGTTGCCGACAAAATTGTGTTTGGCGGTGGTTGTAGGTAAGTGGCTTCTATGATGTCGGCCGGCAGTAGCGGATGTGTCCCCGTGGTGGCGTAGTACGGCGAACATCCCATTCTCCGCCGCACTGTTACCCGTTCCGACCAAAACACGGAATACGCAGCCTCGCTCCACCGACTTTCGTCCCCGTCTACGGCCTTGAAGAGTGCTTGTCTTACGTCGAAGTGTGGTCTTTCCACTATCCCGTTGGCCCGTTTATTGTAACCCGATATCCGAATATGGTGTAGGTTATACTTTTTTGCCAAATGTGTGACGGCCTTGATAATGGGCGCCCCGTTGTCGGTTACTATTTCATGCAGTGTCCCCCACCGGCATATGATGTCCTCGAATATCCAGTTACCGACCGCCTCCGCGTTCTCTTTTGCCATCATCCGAAATTCGGGCCAATGTGTCAGAGAGCATCGGCCTTGGATGATATACTTGAAGCGGCGCGACTTGGGCATGACCATGGTGTCTATATATATTTTTCCGAAGAGGGGTGCCGGAGTCGCTACGATCAGCGGAATTGATAACTTGGTAGTTTGCTGTACCTGACAGATGTGACACGTCCGCACATACCAAACGATATCCGCCCGCACTTGCGGCCACCAGAATCGTTCCAATAGAGCCGCCCTGGTCGCATACATCCCTCTGTGGCCTAGGTCGTCGTGCATTGCTTGCAGTATTCTAATCCTTTTGGCGGGTTCGATAACTAGCTTATGTGCTCCAGCATCATCCCGTCTCCAGAGCCTGCTTCTGCTGATGAAGAAATTCGTGGCGTACCGGATGAACCGCTGGTATTCCTCATCTCCCATGTCGCTGGGTTGAACCAAATCCCCTATCCATTTCCTTATCCTTTCCACGTGGTGGTCTTCCGCTTGAGCCTTTGCGCTTCTAGGTACGGAGTTATATACCAAATGGGTATTGTCATTGCGTAGCTCCCATGGCTCCTCCGCCAAGCAAACTTCCGGTCTCTCGGTCGCATCGCCTTCGTCCATAAGTCCATAGATTGCTACCCCTTGTCTCCGGACATTTGAATCGCACCCGACTAAGGGTGGTAGGCAGTGTCCGAGTGGTGACGCTTCCCTTAGTACCCAAGCCGGCGGTTGTAAGATATGTAAGAAACCGTGCATCCAATCTATCCAGTCGTTGAAGACCTCGTTGTCGCCCTCATCTGGTTCTGGGTCGCCCGGCTGTCGCGGTCAGCGGGACAGCCCATCCGGCCCGTGGAATTTGCTTTTTACATGGACCAGGTCGAAGTGAAACAGTAAAATTGCCACGATCCAACGGTTCATACTTGCCGACGGCTGAATATCCGGGTGAGATAACATACCCTTGATGTACCGTGCATCTACCTCAACAATGAGGTTCCTTACGCCAATCAAATACATCCGCATATTTTGCAAAGCCCGAAATAGACCATAAAGCTCCAATTTTGGTTGGCTGTACCTTGATTCCCGGTCGTTAAGTGTTATGGACCCAAAGCAATTATATCTCCGTTGCTTCCGATTTGCCGCTGCGCACTGGCAAAGGAAGAATCCCACGGCGATGTAGGAGGTATCCACCGCTAAGATGACCGGATCTGCCGAGACGTAGTCTATCGGTACAAGGGGATTTGCAGTTTTAAGTGCCGCCACCAAATCCCGTTGTGCCGCGACTTGTAAGTCCCCGAATTCAAACGGTACGTCTTTACGCATCAGTTTGACAATGTGGTGTGCTCGGTGTGCGAAGTTTTTTATGAATATCCGTAAGACCTCTATGGACCCTAGGAACGCGCGCACCTCAGATATGTCTCCACAGGGTCCCCACCGTTCCAACAGCCCTAGTCGGCTTTCTTCTGGAATCCGTCCTTGCGGCGTGCATACGTGCCCTAAAATCTTGACTTGTTCCGTGCAAAGTACCAGTTTGTGTCCCGAGAATGTACCTCCGCAGTACTTCATCCGCTGTAGTACCCGGTTTAGGACCTCGAAGAATTCCCAAAGTGCCAGTCTTATGTTCGGGTTCCGGAGATGCATGGCGGATTCTCCGTTAATTAGTTTCCAATCCTTTGGGCCCTTAACGCCGACGTCGTCAATAAATACTAGCACAAATAAGGGGATCTCCGGTTGCAGGATAAAGACCACGTCGTCATGGAAGATCGGTACCAAGTTAGTCCATCCCATTGGTAAGGTCACCAACCTCAATGCCCCGAAAGGGGTCTGGAAAGTTGTCAGATCACGCGAGATCGGAGATATTAAACGCTCGTCGTATCCAACATATAGGTCGAGTGTGGCACCACAGATTCTTCCCGCAAACGACTCGGCTACATGATCCGGGTACGGTGGGACGCCTGAGTACCGAATAGTTACCCGATTAAGGGGTTCCAAGCTGTGTACGATCCGTAGCTTACCATTCTTTTTGAGGACGCAGAACCAACGTGATCGGTAGGAAGAATTTGACGGTTCATAGACGCCCGCTTTGATTTTCGTGCGTATTATCTCCATAATTTCCCCTTCTAAGCCTGGCGGTATCGGGATGTTCTTTTTGTTCCAGGGTACGTGTGGTATGGTTGGAATGACGATCGGAGGGAACATTGCCGGATTAAAACTCCCCCGCTTGGTATCTTCTCATGCAAACGCCCGATTCTGTTTTGCCACGAGGTCAGTGAGTACCCTTAGTTCGGCTTTTGATAGGAAACCAGTGTCATGATCTTTTATGAACTGTTCCAACCGTTCTGCCGTAAACCGCCCTGTAGGAACCGTCGGCGGTGGGTTCAGATTTAGGGCGGGTATTGATGCTAGCGGGTCTCCGATAATATTCCTTTTGATGCGGTAGTCCTCTGCCACGTGTCCCGGTACCGGTTTCACTTTTAAGGCTACAGGTTTGTACTTTTTCTTGGTCTGTACGCCCTTGCGTTTTGCTATTCCGGCAAACGTCCTCAGTGGGTTGTTGGCCCTAGTTTTGGTCGGAACTTCTGTTCGGCGAGTCTGACGATCGTTGTTACAGTTTGTAGATTTTTGTTTTGCGTGCCCTAGAAGGTAACTGTCAGTGAGTAGTATTGAATTGTCGGGTGCAATGTGTTTGAACAGTTCAGACGCGGTGATATAAAGGTAGGCCAACGTAGCCTCATATGCTCCTTGGGAGCTGTCTTTTATAGGTTGCTTGGTAGGTACATGCTTGGGATCAGAAGAGGATAAGCTGTTCGTAGAGACCGTTCCTGGAACAGCCTCGTCAATTAGTGCGTATGAAATAATTTCTGCGGTATTGTCCTTGTAGTTGTATTCCAGCGTCAGCGCGACATCTCCGTGATCACCGCCAATCACTTCCTCGATGCCGTCCGAAAACACTCGTGACCTTCGGTATCCGCCAGAACGTACTGTTGGGTGGGCCGTCTCTTATCCGGTGGACTCCCGCGAGGATAAGTAGGTATCGTTCGTACGGCCCCCATGTTTGGGTCGGTTATGGTGATCAACGTATTTTCCGCGCTATGTGTTTTGACTGCACTTCTGGTGAGGACATCGAAGGGTTTTCCTAAGAGTACGTCGTACGCCGGTTGACGGATGACGTGTATCTGTAAGAAAAGGGTTATATCGTTGAATACGCACGGCACGTTAGTCGCTAATTCCAGGGATGCATCGATGGCTCCATTGGCGCTTTGCATATGCAATACAATCGACGGATCATAGGAGATCCCGATCCGATTGGCCACATCTTCCGACATGGAAATGATCTGGGACCCACTATCCACGATACACTCCACTTCCGCTTTCTGTCCTATGAGCGCGGTTATGGACCTAAGCGAATCGGTATCTCGGGCTACGCAGAACTTCTCCGGAACGGCGCCCAGCGGTAAGGATTTGAGGTAGTTTAATACCAGGTCTGATGATGTTCGCGAGGCGTAGTTGATGGCGGTCAGATCGTTGGTGTTGGAGAGAATATGTAAAGATTTTCCGCCACTATCCACTACCTCGACCGAAGAGGTTTGGGCTTCCTCTACCCCATCGTCCGTAACTTCTTCTATCTGGGCTATATTCGTTGCCAAGATGCGTTTCGGTGTCACCGCTGCCCTAGCCAAATTGCGTACGTCCGGTGCAATGCTCAGGACTTCCCCGACTGTCATCGTGACGTGAGCCTCCATCAACCGTCCGAAGACTGCTTTGGTGTGTTCTACCGATTGTATCGGTACCTCCGTTCGGTAGGCCCCGTCGTTTCATTTGTCTGGCTTGCCCATCACCCTGTCTGCGGGCGGAACATATCGCCACGGGATGCCAGAGAACGGGTGTAGCGGTGCTTCCGGATCCGGCACCTTGGTGACCGTAGGCCTGTTGATGGGTTGTTTAGTCCCTTCGGTCGGTGTGGCTTGCTTGGCCGGAGCAGCCTCAGGAGTGACCATTGGCCGGTAGTCGGTTAACGGACGCTTCGCTTTGGGGATCTGGACCCCGTCCATTACCTGGCGGTTACGGTTTCCTGCCTCCCGTAATTCTAATACTTCCAGTTGCTCTTTGAGGGCTGCAATCTGCTGCCCTATGTCTGTAGTGACGTTCGCAAAAGTAGCCGAGGGGCGCCGGTACCTGTGTCTTTGCCGGAGAAATTTCAAACACCAGCTGCTGGATGTTGGTTTGAACGGGATCCGGGTTTGCGTTGGCCGAGAGAGTTCCCATGGCTATGTTGCCTGGGTTGCGGCGGTGGTACTCGTTGACCCTGTCTTTGTAAAGGGGTTTACTGGGGTCATAGGGAATGAAACCGCCTGACGGAAGAACTACCTTTTCTTCCGCATTTCGTCAGCATCGCCCCCGCAGGATGTAGTCTTCGAGAACGTTACATCTGCCCCTGACCATGGTATGCCCGATTTCTCCACAAAAATGGCAGCCATCTCCTAGCGGCGGACGGCTATTCTGTCGGTTGTTCGCTATCCCTCCTCCGCTTGGGGCCACCACTTTTTCTAGGGCTGCCACCACGGCTAATTTTACGATATTGCCAAGATCTTCTTTCTTAATATATCCGTTGTCTGTTGCGGGCGTATTTGCGGTGCTGCGCGTTGCTTGCGTTCCTGGTGCCGGCAATACCCCTCCGGCGTATCCTGTTGGCGGGGCAGGGGTTGGCGCGGAACTGGTATCGGTGCCATGCAATATCCATACGCCGGCCTCATATACCCGACTAACCTCGTGAGGCTCGTCAGGGTGGTGGTTGGGAGCTAAGATCTCCAACCGTCTTGCTATTTTTGTCCATAGTGACGTCGGGAATCCCTGCTGGAAGTACCGCTTTTCCTCGTTTGCGGAGATTTTGTCATGACTCTTTAACCATTGCGCAATTTGTTGGAACGTTTGGTAATAGTCAAAGAGCTGGCCCAACGTAGTTAAGCCCGTATGGAACGTGCCCATTATGTGCCTTTCCAGGTTGCTCACCGCCCATTTGGCTTGCTCCTCTGCTCTGGGATATAATTTCACGATTGCGGCTTTCCACTCCGCGTAGGTGTACG
Organism: Termitomyces sp. MG148; assembly: GCA_003313785.1. Taxonomy (NCBI): domain Eukaryota; kingdom Fungi; phylum Basidiomycota; class Agaricomycetes; order Agaricales; family Lyophyllaceae; genus Termitomyces; species Termitomyces sp. MG148. Next base: position 10,113 of record QLOM01001855.1, on the reverse strand, counting down.
GGCGGTTTGGTTCGCCGGTATTACCTTCAAACTGCGGAATACATGTCCATAGTTCCGCCGTGTCGTACGACACATATCGTGCCGCATATTCCTTCTTATGGCGCTCGTCTGTGACCTGGCAATCGCGAAACAAGTACTCTAATTCGCGGAAGTAGTGAGGCAGCTCCCTTGGCTTGTTTTCATTCCATTTCGGGGCTGTTCCGCTGCCCCTGGTCGGCATCCGCAAAGCGGTGTTTTCCTCCATTCTCCTGGGTTGACTATCTTTGATTAGTTTTGGTGGGTGCTGAACGGGTGTCAGTCGGGGAGTGGCTGGTACCGATATGTCGAATGAGAAGAATTCATCTAGCGGGGTTACCGGTGATAAGTTTCTTGGGAATAGATCGGGGATATCGTCAACGGTTAGTCTCCGGTATGCCGCTTCTAGTTCTTCTGCTAAGGTAGGCGGTACGTGGCGCCTTGTTGAAGGGGTCGGGTCGGTTAATCCGATTCGGATTGGGATTGTTGGTAATGGCAGGAAAAGACTTGATGGCAGTTCCGCAGCTTCCCGGCGTCGCCTTTGTGCTCTAGTTTCTGGTGGTATTCTGTAAAAGAGTCCCTCGCGGTGGGCTCCAATATGATAACGTCACTAACTTCCTATAAGCAGAATGTAGACTTTTGGTAAGCCTGTTATTTTTAGCGAGCTATAGGGGGTGACTGATAGTCAGCGAAGAATCTTTCGAGGATAACCACCTGATTGCTCTAAGTCGCCCGTCTGAGCGCGCGACGGAAGTAGCTGTCGGTAGGACGGAAGCTTGTTGGCGGAAACTTCTAGCAGTTTATCAGGACGTTATGTTTTCGCGGTAGATGGCGGATCGGTAGAAGCGCGGTAAGAGAGAGGACGCTGTCAGAATCGGTGACGGAAACGCTGTTGAATATGCAGGACGCAACGGACTAGTTCGGAATGTCTTTTGAACTCTGTATCGTGAACTCTGGACTATGTTTCGAGGTGAAAGAGATGATTTATTCCGAACATATTGTACAGTTTTATAGTATCCCGTCCGACTAAGGTTCCTCCGTTGTCTCTTAGCGGATCCTGCTTTCCTTCTCCGCTATCCGCTTTCCGTCCCCCATTCTTCCGTCATTCCATTCCTCTGTTCCTTTCTGGGGTTCCGTGGTGGGTACTGCCGGGTTCGTTCTGTACCGTTTTTTGGTCCGTTCCCAACCTATCCCGTCTTTGGGTCCTGTCGGTCCCGCTGAAGGGCGGCGTCCTTATTTGGGATACTTTTGCTCTTTCCGCCCTCAGTGCCGGGCTGTCCCTATCACTACATCATGAAAACGCCCGTCACTCTGTCAGTAGAAGAACTTTGCAGCATAGCGCCAGACGTAAGGAATCAAGTTAAAACAGCAGTAACCCCCAAGCGCACTCTTCAGGCAACGGTACAAGACGTTAGCGACATTGACGACGCACTACCTGGATTTTCGATCACTACTGACCCCACGCTTATTGACACTGACTTCGCACAACAACTCGCTAACGCCACCTCTGTGGACCCCATGGAATCCTATATCAAGTCGCTAGTGCCAGGAGAAGACCCTGCTATTCTCACCGTCGCTCAAGACTCACAAGCCATACGCTCTATTATGCTCACTGTTGACAGTCGCCAGGAAATTGAAGCTATTGTGGATAGCAGGTCTCAAATCATTTCTATGTCAGCCAAAGTCGCCAATAACCTGGGCCTGATCTATGATCCAGGTATTGTTTTAAACATGCAAAGCGCTAATGGCACAGTAGACCGGTCACTAGGACTCGCCAAGAACGTGCCGTGCACAATTGGCGACCTCACATTTTACTTGCAAATCCATATACTACGTTCTCCTGCATATGACATCTTATTTGGGTGACCCTTTGACATTTTAGCGCGCTCCATAGTCAGGACCCTTTCAGACAACAAAACCACCCTCACAATTAGCAACACAACTCTGGTGTCCGCCACACAGTACCGACTTTCCCCAGAGGTCACCAAAAAGAAAAGCTTACCAAGGCACCTGCCTTCACTGAACAACACCCGGGCCAACACAGGTGTTTTCATCCACCATCAAGGAGGTGATTAGCGACGATCACGGAGATGTAGTGCTTACGCTAGATTATGACCACCAAAGTGGTCTTGTAAATATTGTTTCAACTGCCTATCTTGATCCCGAAGTACTTTCCTCCTCTTTTGACACTAGCACTGATGCACTTAATCACAGTACCAAACCTGAAAACATACGATCCCTTACCAACTCTGCGCTTTCCTACCTGTACCTTACCGCCTCTGATCAATTTGACCGCTTCACTTCTCCTGATACGTATCTTGAAACACTCCCTAATTCCTTACACCCTGCTATTCTTGGACTTACTTGCCCTAGTGACTCTGCTAGGGAACCCTCCCCTCCCTTACCTACCACCTCCACCTTTGCTGTTGCTAACACTAATAAACGCAAAGGTGTTCAGATCAAAAAAGAAGTACAAGCCCGTAGTGCTTAAAATCAAGCCTGTCGCTAGCACAGTATCTGAAGACTTCAGAATTGAACGACATATCCTTGGCAACCCTCTTGCTGACCTCCCGACTTTAACTCCCAATCTGCCGCCCTTCCAGCCGACTGGTCGCTTCACTGAGGATCGTCGCAAGCAATTCCTTAGCGACCATGACACTGGTTTTCTCACTTCATCAGAATTGGATGTGCTTACCGACCTTATGTCCAAACAGAACCAAGCATTCGCCTGGAAGGACTCTGAGAGGGGTAGCTTCCGTACCGACTTCTTCCTGCCGGTCGTCATACCGACTATCCCACACGTACCCTGGACTGAACATAACCGACCTATACCACCTGGACTTGAAGCCGAGGTTTGCCAGATCATACGCAGCAAGATCAAGGCTGGCGTCTATGAGCCTTCAAATAGTGCTTACCGCTCACGCTGGTTCTGTGTCCTCAAAAAAAATGGTAACCTACGTATTGTTCACAGTCTAGAGCCGCTAAATAGGGTCACCATATGACACTCTGGTGTCCCTCCCTTTCCCGACCATGTTGCTGAATCTTTCGCTGGTTGGATTTGTGGCGCCACCCTGGACCTCTACGTTGGCTACGACAAGTGCCTTATCCACCCTTCCTCACACGACCTTACCACCTTTCAAACTCCCTTTGGCACCTTGCGCCTAGTCACTTTACCGATGGGCTGGACCAACTCAGTCCCCATATTCCACGACGACGTCAACTTTATCCTCCAACCCAAAATACCCAAATTTGTACAAAGCTTCATAGATGACGTTGGCGCTAAGGGTCCCAAAGATTGGCGACTCATTGATGGCCTCCCAGCAACTCACCCCAACAACCCTGGCATTTGTCTAGCGCTATGTGACTTCTTCCAGCTTCTTAATCGCATTCTCCAGCGCATGAAGTATTGTGGTGGGACGTTCTCTGGCCACAAGCTTGTCTTATGCGCCCCTTGCTTCAAGATCCTTGGCCATGTCTGCACACCTAGCAGACGCGTTCCCGACGAGTCACGCTTAGCGCTTCTGGAGCGCTGGGGTACCTGCCACGACCTGTTGGAGGTACGTGCCTTCTTAGGGACTGTTGGCGTCTTGCGCATCTTCATCAAGAACTTTGCCCACCACGCTCACCATCTTAACCGACTCACACACGCTAACGCCCCATTTGAGTTTGGACTGGAACAAGTTGCTGCACAAAAAGACCTTGTCAAAGCGCTACAGGAAGCACAGCCCCTGGTACCTATTGATTATCAGTTGCCAGACCCAGTTATCCTGGTGGTGGACACCTCTTGCATTGCGGTTGGTTTCTTTCTCTGCCAATGCCTTAGCGACAACAGGAAACAGAGGCGCTACAACCGCTTTGGGTCCATTATGCTAAACAACAGAGAATCTCGCTACAGTCAGGCTAAACTTGAACTCTATGGCCTCTTTAAGGCTTTCCAGGCGCTAAGAATGTATCTCATTGGCATACGCAACCTTATCATGGAGGTGGATGCTAGGTACATCAAAGGTATGCTGCAGAACCCTGACATACAGCCCTCCGCCAGCATAAATCGCTGAATAGTTGCTATTCTGATGTTCCACCTTGAACTTGTACACGTCAAGGGCACTTACCACGGACCTGATGGACTCTCCCGACGCCCGTTGCAGCCTACCGACCCTACGCCAGACCATAGCGACGACAACACCTTTGACGACTGGATCGACCGCTTGCATGGGTTCATGCATCTTATACAACTTCCTATTTGGCTGCTCCGTAGCGGCCAACCAGCTAGCGCTTACTTACACCCCATTATTCCCTACCAACCAACTCCCTTCACAGCCCCTCTCACATTCTTTACCACAAACCTTACCGACCAGTCACCAACTCTCAGACGCGTTGAAGAACCCAAACCCCTACGACAAAACAGTGCCGACCTCACCTACGACTCAGTGCCCAGGAGCGCTAAAGCCCAAGCAGACGACAACCGCCTAGACACCATTAAGGTTTGGTTGGACAACCTTAAGCACTCTGACCATCTTAGCAATGACAAGTACGCCACCTTCATATGATATGCCACCAATTTCTTTACAAGCGACCATCGACTTTGGCGACGCAACAAGGATGGTGCTCACAAATTGGTGGTACAGCCTAGCGACCAACTCAAGATCCTACGCGCTATGCATGACGACTTAGGCCACAGGGGACTTTATGCTACACGGGCTATTCTGCTAGAACGCTTCTGGTGGCCCCACGTCAGAGCTGACGTCGCTTGGTACGTCAAGACTTGTCACCTGTGCCAGATTCAACAGACGCGCCAACTACTCATTCCGCCAACGGTCGCCACGCCAGCGCCTCTCTTCAGCAAGATTTATATTGACACCATGCACATGCCCAAATCGGGTCGCTACAAGTACATCATACAAGGTCGCTGCTCGCTTGTACACTGGCCAGAGTTCAGGATGTTACAAAGGAAAAACACCGACGCCATAGCTAAGTGGTTATTTGAAGACGTTATTTGCCGCTGGGGTGCGCTAAGAGAGATAGTTACCGACAATGGTGCCCCCATCATTAAGGCATTAACCTACCTCGCCAAAAAGTACAATATACACCACATCCGCATCTCCGGCTACAATAAACGCGCTAATGGTCTGGTGGAGCGACCTCACTATGACGTGCGCCAAGCTCTGTTCAAGGCGGTAGATGGCGACGAGTCCCGATGGAGCGAAGCGACCTATTCAGTCTTTTGGTCAGAAAGGGTAACTATATGCAAATGCATGGGGTGCTCACCTTATTATGCAGCTACTGGCACCCACCCCTTGCTCCCTGCCGACATTGTGGAAGTGACGTACCTTTAACCCGCGCCCAACTCCATCCTGTCCACTACCGACCTGATTGCCAGAAGAGCTATCGACCTTTAACGACGCAGTGAAGACTTAGCGTGTTTACACAAAACTGTCTTTAGCGCCTGGCGCCAAGCCGCCCTCAGGTTTGAAACCAATCATAGCGCCACCATCAAGGACTACAACTTCAGTCGTGGGTCGCTAGTGCTCATGAGGAACTCCAAGATTGAGACCACCCACAACAAGAAGATGCGCCCACGCTACTTAGGACCATTGGTAGTTATCTCTCGCAACCATGGAGGAGCTTACGTGCTTTGTGAATTAGATGGATCAGTGCTGCACAGACCGGTTGCCGCCTTCCACCTCCTTCCCTACTTAGCGCACGAACAAATACCCTTACCGCTGGAGGCGCTAGACATTGATACTACCAAACTCAGGGAACTTGAAGAAACCAACCTTTTAGATGATGATGACTTACCACATCCAGAAGAAGACGACTTGTAGTCGCTAACATCCTTGCTAAGCCTTTCTTACTTACCACTTTTCTTTATCTTTCTTAAGATTTTATTACTACACAGACTTTCTTTACATACCACAAGACGCAGCGCTAGCGCCCTATAGGCGCCTGGCGCCTTGCGCAACTCTTGCACAAAGGTTTTCCGCCATGATGATCTACTGAGCGTTCCCTTAAAAACTCAAGTCGCTAAAACATCACTTTTGCTAAGTCTTCTCTTTCACAATTCCTTCCAATCCCCGTTCCCTTACTATACACACAGACTTTCTTGCTACCGATTCCTTACTTCACACAATATTGCAAGTCCCAAAACATTTTTATATTACATTTTTCCTCCAAAGTCAAGCTATGTAAGACAATACTAAAAAAACGTTCAAAAATTTCTACAGGCACTAGCAACTAGGCCTGATCGCGGTCGGACGGGAAGGGGAACGGCGGGAGTGGGAAGAGGTCTTTGGCTTGGACATTGTTCCTCTCCTGCCAAGCCAGCGCCTCCTCGCAATCCTGCTGGTAGCACCTCAAGATGGCGATACTGCGCCCCAGCGTCCTCCTCCGCATCCTCATCCCGGCCATCTCAGCGTCTACTGCTCTCATCTCCTGTGCCATCACCGACTCCATACCCACCGCTTGCTCCATGAACCGCTCAAGCTCCTCAGGCGACCATATTCTGGTAACCGGGTACACCAGTTCTTCGCTCAACCACTCGTAGTCGTTCCCAGTTACTCTAGAGGCAGGAAGGGGGGTCCATCGAGGATCAACCCTAGCAACAGGGGCGGGGTGTTCCTCCTGCTCAAATTCCTTGTCGCCAGAAGACATCTCCTGAGCAGTTGCCAGCTGGGATTGCCAAAATGTTAGCGCTACCCAACACCTGGAGAGGAGTCTCACCTCCTCCTCTCCTTCTCTTTCGCCTTCCCCTACGTCTTCCTCCAAGTCGCTAACGACGGGAGGAGAAGGGGTATGACTAACCAAGCTAGATCAGTAACCGACTCAATAAACTGACAGTCACTTACCAAGTGCCGCTAGGCCCAGCCACGGGAGAGGGCCGCTGCCAGGGGACAGGCTCAAAGTCCATCTCTGCTAACAAGAAGTTGCTAAATAATCACAGAAGAAACCAGAAAGCTTACCGTCCGAGGTCGTACCAATGAAGAGGCGCTTGGCCTCTCTGGCAGGACTCAGAGGAAAACCCGCCTTCTTACCGACCGACTGCCCGCTTGCCGACTCTACCAACCCCTCGTGCGCTATGGCCTTTCCTTTTCCCTTGGACGTTCGGCCCCTCAGTGGACACCAGCGAACGGTCGGTTGTGCAGCTTCTTCCAAAGGAAGCGGCCAAGGTCCATCGCCTTGATGAGTCGGCAGCGCCAGACTCTCCTCAGTAATGCTGGCGACACTGCCAGCCTCCACCAACGCTCGCTCCCTCAGCACAAACTCCCTGGCCCGCCTAATCCGTACCGACCGTTCAAACGTGCGCTTGACGATCGGGTCTTCCTTGCCACGCTCCCGGGACTTGAGGCCATCGTAAGTACATGCCCGCTTGAGGGCGTTGCACCGATAGCAGGGCAAAACCCCAGTCGGGAACCAGCAAGCTTTTGGGTCATTGTTGGCCCAGCATTTATCACACTAAGTCCAATCAGGTCAGAACAGTCGCTAAAGGTACAAGAATCACTTACCGCGCCCTTGGAATTTTTGTATGTCTGGCGGTGGCCAGGCGCCATGGTCTTCTTACCCTTTGCACCTTCCATCACCACACCCGCCTCCATCCCAGTGTCCAGCACCACCTCCGAGCGCCTGGTCGCCAACAAATCTCTCAACTCTGCATTGGTAAACAAAGTTTGGGTAGGCACCTGCAAAAGTCAATTAGTCACTAAGAACTGGGTACCAAAAAAAGAAAGAACTCACCTCGTACATGGGCGCTACCCTTGCCAACTTGCGGGACTAGAGGAATTACGCTTAGCAACTAGCGGCAACGCAACTAAGAAAATACACGTACCTTGCACGAAGAAGAGCTTGAGGAGCCCATCCTAGGAGCCGCTGGCGCTGGGCTCTCATCGCCAGCGGCCACATGTCCTACCTGGCAAGCACGACGTGGCGCCCGACCCACCGTAGTGTGGTTGGCCTCAGCCGGCTGGCTGGGACCCGCAGAAAGAGGCGCCAGCCGCGAAGTCGAGGCCACTGGGGCGCTAGCGACAGGACGGAGAAAAGGGGCCCCACCCAGAATTTTGGCCAACTCAGCGCCAATGGAGGGGACGGCAGGGGGGGGAGGTCGCTAAATGATCAGCTACAAGTGGAGGTAACGTCGCTAACGACACATATCAGAAGAACCTCAAATGGCGCTAGCCATGCAGCGCCCTCGTGCTCAGTAGCACGGGCAACGCACCATGCCCGCAACACTTCCTTGTCCTCCCACGCCACTCCAGACGACCTAAAGCTCTCCCACCGCTCCAGCAGCCGCAGCATTCTTACCACCAGCTCTTGAGAAGCGCCGGCACCATTGCCAAGGTGCCGCACTAAGAATAGCAATGCATCAAAAATAAAGGTCAGCGCATGGGCGCTGGCATCAGTGGCAGCAGGGGCGGAGGACATTGGCATGGGAAATTGACTGCTTACAGAGGATTCTGGAAATTGCCTGCTTACAGGAGATTTCAATGAAGTTACGATTATGGTCGCCAAAACTTTTAAGGACAGGAATTAGGCGCACGGACCAAGTAACAACACGTGATATCGAGGTTGACTGAGGACAGTCAATTTTTCAGTTTGGAGGAGATGATAAGACCTGGGCTGGGCTCAGCGCAGCAAAGCTATAATTAGCAACTTTTGTTGATAGAAGTTTGGCGGCTCACTCAGGCGATCAGGCGTGACGCGGACTACACATGACTAGGCAACCACAGGATGTTTAGTGCACGGGACTTCTAGACCACAGGATGTTCAGCGCATGGGACTTCTAGACCACGGGACTCGCCCACCTGACTGTTAATGCACAGACCACACACATGACCTCGGGCTCAATAACAGGTCACCAATCAAAGATAGCCGGCGCCTTATAAGATTACACGACTTGCCAACGGCCATCAGCAGGCTGTCACTTCCTCAGCCCCGGTGCCTAGCGGTTAGCAATGCTTAACTTTACCGACGCTTAGCGACTTTGGCGATGCCAGCCCCCTTGATTGTTTCAGACCCCAGGATAGTCACCGTTTATTTGACTGATTGCAGTGCTCACTTGGTGACTTAGCGCTTGCCAACTGATAGACGCCGCGGGTTAGCTATTTCACATTCTATTCTTCTTGTCATAATCCATTTCCCATTTTGTTACTTAGCGACTTATAGCTTAATTAACACGGCGACTTAGCGCCTATAAATACTGTACATATTTTGTCTTAAGAGCATCAAATTCCATCCCCACAGTTCAGATCACAACTTGCGCACACTAAGTTCCTCAGAGTCGCTAAGGGACTTACTGGTTTACCGACTACACTAAGCTTGCCGCTTCTTTGCCAGTCTTGCTGACTGTCTAGGTGCTATACGAGCACACTTCGACTACGTTACGTCGCCAAGTCCCTGTTGACTATTGGCACCCTAGCACTTTGCAGGCTACATGGCTTAGATCGCTAAGCACCTTTCTTCCAATTACTCAATTTTCTTTAACAAACTAGGTCTCTGGGACCCTGCCCAGACTCTCTCTCAACTAGCGACCACCCAACGCATTTACCTTTCACAGTAGCTAGGTACAGTTTACCC
>QLOM01001850.1:0-14307 GCA_003313785.1 Termitomyces sp. MG148 | reverse complement strand
ATTAAGAAGAAGGATGGTTCTCTACGTTTGGTTCAAGACTATCGAGTTTTGAATGCGATGACTGTGAAGAATCGCTACCCCTTACCACTCATTTCAGAACTTGTCAACAACCTCCAAGGTGCATGCTATTTCACCAAGTTGGATGTCCGCTGGGGCTACAACAATGTGCGCATCAAAGAAGGTGATGAGTGGAAGGCAGCATTTCGAACAAATTGCGGACTCTTTGAACCTCTGGTGATGTTCTTTGGCCTCACTAATAGCCCAGCCACCTTCCAGACCATGATGAACGACATTTTCCGAGACCTCATAGCGGAAGGTATTGTGTGTGTATATCTTGATGATATCCTCATCTATACCAAGACTTTAGAGGAGCATCGTTGGATTACATGCATTGTGCTGGAGCGTCTCCGCCAACACCAGCTTTATCTCAAACCAGAAAAGTGTGAATTTGAGCAGACCAAGGTTGAATACCTTGGACTGATCATTTCTCATGGAATGGCTGAGATGGACCCAGTCAAAGTGGCTGGTGTGGCAGAGTGGCCAGAGTCCAAAAACAAGAAGGAGGTTCAGGCCTTCCTGGGCTTCACCAACTTCTACCAGAGGTTCATTCAGGACTTCTCACACCATGCCCGGCCCCTCTTTGATCTCACCACTAAGGACACTCCTTGGCACTGGGATGTGGCACAGCAGACTGCCTTTGATGCCCTCAAACAGGCGGTCACTTCAAAGCCTGTCCTCCTATTCCTAGATGATGACTCTTCCTTCCAGGTGGAAGCCAATAGCTCAGATTTTGCTACTGGAGCTGTTCTCTCTCAGCAGTCAAAAGAGAATGGTAAGTGGCATCCTGTGGCTTTCTACTCCAAGAGTCTCAATGCCGTGGAGCGCAATTATGAGATCCATGACAAGGAGATGTTGGCTATCATTCGGTCATTTGAGGAGTGGCAACATTTTCTTGAGGGTGCCAGGCATAAGTTTGAGGTGTGGACTGATCACAAGAACTTAAAGTACTTTCGGATGGCCAAGAAACTTAACCGCCGACAGGCTCGATGGTCCTTGTATCTGGCCAACTTTGACTTTTCATTGCACCACAAACCTGGGCAAAACATGAGCAAGCCGGATGCACTTTCTAGGTGAGCTGATCATGGCTCAGGAGCTAGCGACAATGACAATATTGTACTCCTGAAGCCAGAGCTCTTTGCCATCCACGCTCTAGAGGGTGTAGTTGGCCAGGGAGAAGAAGTAGGCATCCTTCGAGACATCCGTCTGTAAGGGCGACCTCTGGAGGCTATGGCTCAGTCACACAGCTGGCAGAAGGAAATCCAAAGTATATTAGAATATATATAGGTAATACAACAATAACTACTCACCTGGCAGAGGGAAATCCAAAGAGAACAAGTCTAAGGATTCTCTATGCCAGGACTGACGCTTCTGAGGCTTCAGAAGCATGGGAAACAACTATACAGATCAACAAGGTGGCTAACTTTAACCTAAATAGTGAAAAACTCGGACATGGCATGTGACTTGGTAACTACTGGGTCACATGCAGCTTATTAGGTAAGCTAGAGCGGACAGAACCAGTAAAAGAAGATAAGGGAAAACTATACTAAAGGTAAAAAGATAGACAAGAAAGGAAAAGAAGGATAAGAAAAGGAAATAAAGAACAAGAAAAGGAGAGAGATGAGGAGTCCCCTGACACCATCGAGGTAACCGGGAGGGCGCTCAAGAAGATCTGGTAGCCAAGGCTGCTCTGGCCTTGCATGCTCGAGAGAGAACTGGAGTAAAGTCAGTCCGTACTGATGAGTGGTCTTTGGAGAACGGTCTTCTCACCTTCCGGGGACGCATTTATGTTCCCAACCTACCTGACCTCCGGAGGTGGATTGTTGAGCAGCATCATGATTCTTGGATTGCAGGCCATTCCGGCAGATGGAAGACACTGGAGCTGGTCTCTCAGAATTACTGGTGGCCTCAGATGTCACGGTATATTGGCTCTTACACCTCCACTTGTGATCTCTGTCTGCGAACTAAACCTCGTCGTCAGCCTCCTATGGGACACCTTCATCCCTTGCCTATCCCAGCTGAGCGTTGGAGGCCTCAGTAGACTTCATTGTCAAGTTACCAGATGCTCATGGATATGATGCAATCATGGTGGTAGTAGATCTCTGTGGCAAGCGGGCCCACTTCATCCCAACACACACCACCTGATCTGCCATGGGCGCCGCTAACCTGTATTGGAAGCATGTCTGGAAACTCCATGAATTGTCAGATGCCTATGTTTCAGACCGTGGACCTCAGTTTGTGGCAGAGTTTACCAGAGAGCTGTATTGCCTCCTCCAGGTCAAACTCCACACCTCCACTGCCTATCACCCTCAGTCTGATGGCCAGACTGAGCGTGTCAACCAAGAGCTGGAACAGTATCTTTGGCTCTTCTGCAATGAACGACAGGATGACTGGGATGACCTATTACCAGAGGCAGAGTTCCAATACAACAATCATGTGCATGCTGCCACCCAGATGTCTCCTTTCCTTCTGGACACTGGTCGACACCCTCAGATGGATTTTGAGCCTCGTGGACAACCTTCAAAGAATGAAGCTGTCAATGAGTTCCTAGATCAGATGAAGGCTGCCCAAGAGGAAGCCAAAGCAGCCTTAGCTAAGGCAAAGGACGACATGGCCTACTATTATGATTGTGGACAAACTCTAGCCCCCAAGTACAAGCCTGGAGATTGAGTCTATCTGGATGCCTCTGACATTGCCACCACCCAACCTTCTTAGAAGCTCTCTCATTGCCGTCTAGGACCCTTCCCTATAGTAAGGCAGGTAGGCCCTCTAGCCTATTGACTCAAGCTGCCTAGTGGAATGAGCCAGCTCCATCCAGTCTTCAATGTGGTGAAGCTTTCTCCTGCACCAGATGATCCAATTCTAGGTCGTTGTCCACAGCTGCCGCCACCTCCAGTTTTTGTAGACAACAGGGAAGAGTATGAAGTGGAACGGATCCTAGACAGTCGACTCTTCAGAAACAAGCTTTAGTTCAAAGTCAAGTGGAAGGGCTATGGAATTGAAAACATCTCTTGGGAGCCACAAGAAAATGTCCATGCCCCTGCTTTAGTCCGGGAATTCTACCAACAGCACCCCAATGCTCCCCAGGCAATCAGAGGCATCTACTCTCTTTCCAAGGTTGACCAGGCTATCCAAAATTACTTCTACCCAGCGCGTCAAGACGCTGCACTCTAGAGGGGAGGTAATGTCAGGGGACTCCTCATTTCTCCCTTCTTTTACTCCTTATTCTTTCATTCTTCCTCTATTTATTTCCTTATTTCTGCTGTCACTCTTTTACTTTACTGCTTCTATTCTGTCAACACTATCTATTAATACCATTCTCAGCCCTTGAGGTGCTCTGGTTCTTTAGTTATCATTCAAACAAGTGTAGCCAATGCTTCCAGAGGCTTAGTCATCTCGAGGCTAGCCTCCAAATTACTAAGCAAGTCACATGAGACATGTGCATGACCTCTGGCAATGGCAATTTCCGAGTTTTTGATTATTTTTGGAGATTTTCCTTTTTTAGATTATAAATTTTATTGTGGCTTTTGTCATACTATACAGTTACTTCCCATGCTTCTGGAGCCTTGGAAGCGTCACTCCTGGCATAGAGAATCCCTAAACTTGTTCTCTTTGGATTTCCCTCTGCCAGGTGAGTAATTATTGTTGTATTACCTATATATATTTTGGATTTTCCTCTGCCAGCTGTGTGACTGAGCCATAGCCTTCAGAGGTCGCCCTTACAGCCAAGGCTTATGATGCAATAATTGCAGCATGGGTTTTCCAGACGTGCAAAGCAAATGAGCGCTGGAAGAGGAGCCCGACATTGATGTGGGGAGTCTGGTGTTCCTCTTGACGCAGAACTTGAGCTTGCCAAAGGGGCAGACAGGTAAACTGTGCCCTAAGTGGGTGGGACCCCACCAGGTCCTAAAGGCTGAGGCGCAGACATTGAATTATGTCCTGGAGCTTCCAGTGGCACTACAGGCTAAGAGGATTGCTCCTAGGTTTCATGTGTTGCTGCTGCAACCGTTTCAGGTAAGCAATGATATGCTTTTCCCTAATAAGGCCACCCCAGAGCCCTACAACTTTGGGCCCCCAGAGGGCCAGGAGTGGTTTGTAGATGAGATAGTGGGCCACAGATGGGCCAGCAAGAAGGGCCTGGAGCTCCAGGTACGCTGGAGCTTGGGGGACACAACGTGGAAGCCTTTGGCTCACTGTGCCAAGCTGATAGCTCTGGATAGATATCTTGAGCTGCAGAGGATCAGCTGACCCAAGCAGTTGGCAAAGCGCACAACCAGCACGTGAAGAGGGCCACCAGAATGGCGAGCAAGGTGCGCAATGAGTGCATGGCAAGGAGTTAGCTGAAATGGGGCAGATGAGGGAGGCACGTGAGGAACATGTAATTGTGAGAAGGCACCATGACCGTGGACACATCACAATGTGACCTTTTTGTTTCATTGCACATGAGAGATGTGTGGTTGTGGGAAGTCATTGTGGCCATGAATGCGTCATGTTGTGACTCTTTCTTTTTTTTCTTCCAAGTTCCTGTTGCCACCGTAGTGTGGTGTATTGCAGTATTGGCCTTGTTTGGCCAACCAGTTTCATAGAGCCAGAGCGGCTCAGGCAGGGGAGGATCTGCAGGGGGTTGCCTCAGGCCTAGACAGCAACCCCTGCATCGTAGTAGAGCTCCACCAGAGGCCCCCCAGTTTGCAACTCGGTACATGGGGCCTGAGATGGGCCTGCAGAGATATTAGATGAGGCAAGTGCCTCAGGGAGTGAAAGAATTGAGGAAGCAAGGGCCCCTCCCCCCAGGGATAGTATTACTCTCAAATGAGGGCAGAGCACGGCCAAGAGGCAATAGAGGTGGACAACAAATCATACCAAGATTACAATCCTTATGCGTTGTCATACCAGGCATTGGTGTCTGAGCAGGAGGGGTACTATCACCTTCCAGCCCTGAGAATGCGCCAGGAGGCACAAGGGCCACCCCCTAGGCCACCACGAGAGACCCGTCCATTCCTGGAGGAGAGAATATTGCATGGACCTGTGCAAGCAAAGGAGGATGAGCCCATGCGCTGAAGCAAAGACAAAGAGAGGGCGAAAGAGCCAACACTGGCAGACAACTAGTACTTAGTGGAGATCCTGCAACAACTGGAGAATGCAGGACACCCAATGTCAGCGGATGCCAATTTCCTACGCAATCCAGTAGCAGTCTTGGTGATGTCAGAGCTGTTGGACAATATCAACAGCCTGAAGAAGCAATGCCAGCTGGCAATAATGCAGATCAAGCATGGAGCAAAGCAGAGGGTGGCTTTGCCAGTTGTTGCTGAGGCCAAACGGCCCTGCCAAGCTGATATAAAGAAGGAGGAGTTCTTTCCCCTGCCATCTCCAATGTTTGCAGCTGTAGCAGCATTGCCACTGCAACCAGCCATTGAGCAGCTGAAAGGGGAGGACAATGCCACATTTACCTCAGCCAAAGATAGTGCTAGGGAAAGAGCAAGCTATGCTCATCTGGCCAATCAAGAAGCTGAGAGTTGGCAAAGAAGAGGCTAGCACATCTCGGAAGGCAACTAGTAAGAAGGGACAAGTGCCCCAGGCAGCGTCAGCAAGAGGAGGGGAGCTCCTGCCTCCATTTACCATAGCAAAGTTAGAGCTGCAAGTAACAATCCCAGCGCTGGAGCCAGCTAAAGGCTTGGCAGCATCAATATTTGCGCCTTTGGCGGCCAGCAACGCCAGGCCCAAGCAGGGCCATTGCCAGGCAAAGGACAAGAGCAAGTTGGTAGTGTGGGCGTTTCCCATGGGGGTTCCTTCAAAGGCAGGGCTGGCAACTCTGAGGTTCAGCCTGGCCATAACAGTGGTGACCCCGCCAGCATTGCTGCCTGTGGTGCATGCAGCACAAGATACATGCCGAGAGCATCAACTTGCATTGGCACCAGCACTGGTGCAATTGTCGGCAGGTGGCGTTGTGATTGACAACAATGACTGTGAAGCGGACTCTCCTCAAAAGGATCTTAATCCCAAGTTGGACAAGACCCCGCATGAGAAGGGGATGCATCTGGCCAAGAACACAAAGATTTGCAGAAAGAAGGCAGCACTGCCAATGAAAACAGGTCATGGGCAATGAGGCTCAACAGGGGAGTGAGCTGCCATGTGCCAAATGGTTAGGGGCAATTGTCAGCCCCAAGCAGGCCAAACGGCTAAACTTGTGCTTTGTGGGTGGGTTGGGCAAGTACTTGTACTGTTTGCCCTACACTAATATCATGTTTGTGGGCTCCACTGCTAACAAAGCAGTGGGCTATGAATATAAGAGTAGCCTGCCAGCCAAAATGCCCAAGACCATGGTGTACAAGCATGCACCACAGAGATTCCTCCTCAACATGATTGAGCTTGAGCAGCTCTTTAAGTACATCACAAACAAGTTTGTTCCCTGGCACAATTGTGTAGTGGGGTTCATACTCTTCAACGCTTTCCAGCTATTTGCCAATTTGTTGGTGGAGGAGCTGAGAGATGAGATGATGCAGGTGGTGCTGAAGGGCAATTACTACGCCTAGAGCCTTGTCCTCACAATGGATGAGTGGAACATGGTTGAGGCAGTGGAAATCCCAAACCACCTCCAAGTAGATGATCAGAGCCATGTGATTCTATGAGCAATGCAAGCGCCAAGCTGGGACAATCCGTTCAACCTGGAGGACTTGGCGCAGTATATGCTGGTATATGGATGGCTTAGGTTGGACAACACCTTCTTTGGATTGGCGGTCAATTATGCCTACCATATCTATTGGCGTACATTGTTTGGGTATGTGCTGAGTGCAGCCTGCAGAGGCAAGCCTGTGATCAACTGGCAGATTTTGCTGGTGATTGCATGCCTGAGGCTGTATCACGAGGCTGTCGAGGCCTACAATGCTCAGATGGCTGGAGAACCATTCCAGCCGCTGACCAGGAATATGATGCAGCTGCATTGCGTCTATGTAGGCTGTCAATTTCAGCAACACAGACACAATGCCTGTCTTATTGCAGAACCAGATCCCCATTGAATGGGTGGATCATGCCTACACCTATGGTGTGGTCTACCTGGAGAATTAGTTTCATCAGCCAACTATGTTCATGGACATATTCAGCAAGGTTGATGAGGAGCATATAGCCAGATTGGCTACATATGGAACTCCTAAGGCAATAGACACATGGAACAGGTGGAGGCAGGCCATGGAAGATAACCGCCTGCAAATTCTACTGAAACTCTGGGAGGAGAGTGCAAAGGGTATCAATACCAAGTCTTGTGGTATCTACTATTGGGTAAGTAGAGACCCTAATCAGCACTACCTGAGGTATCGGAGGGTTGCTTGCTCACTGTTGCTACAAGGTAAAGCCGCTATTGTTTCTCCAATGATCTTGTGTTTGACAGCTAACATTGTGGATTTGTTGGCAACAGCAGACTTCCCTGAGGCCATGACAAGTGAGGCTGGACTGTCTGGTCTACAACCGCCACTCATGCCGCCCCCACCACCATTGCCAGCCATTCACATCTAACATCACTGTGGATGTGGAGATGGGCGTGGAGGCACTGGATGCGGAGGCACTAGCCACAGAGGCACAAACCACAGGTGGAGTGACTCACCCAGATAACGAGGAAGGACAGATCAGCCTGGAGTAGAAGGCTGACTGTAATTTGTTTTATGATCTTTTTGTCACAAGGGCAATGCACACAGGTCAAGCATGCTTTGTGCTGCTCATATTTTTCTATCAGTATATGTTTTCCCCCCCTGCACTGTGTTATTTTATTACTTTATCTTACTTTACATTACATTTTGTTGACTGCTTAGCAATTAGCTAAGCAGTCTTGTTCTTATCTTCGTACATTATAGTCACTACCAATATTTGGTCTGATTCTATTGTTCAAAGTAAGACTCCAGTAACTCTGTTACAATTCTGCATGAAACAACAAACCTGTACTGTCCTCAGCAAAATGGTATAGCTGAACGAGCTATAGCGGTCACTATGGAAATGGTAAGAAGTATGCTTCATGGCGCTAAAATGCCTACATTACTGGGGTGAAGCATTCATGTACGCTGTATACATACAAACTATAACTCCGACATCAGCCCTACATGAAAAGATTCTCATAGTTGAGTGGAACGGTGGCAATCAAAAACCTGATATATTTCACTTGTGTGTCTTTGGCTCTCTAGGATGGACTCACGTACCTAAAGAGGTTTGTTGTGGAAAACTTGAATCCTGAGCTGTTTGGGTTTGCATGCTTGGCTGGTGAGCCAACAAAACTAAAGAGTATAGACTTGAGGACCTGGAAAATGGAAAACTGATTACATCTTGTGATGTCAAATTCAACAAAGATGATACTCCCAGTGAGCTTGTGCAGGTTGAGACGGGTCTTATTCAGTCATCTCCAGAAGACATCAATGAAATGTTTGATACTGCCTTGTATCCTCAGACAGATACACCACAAAAGGTAGCAATAACCAGTCCTAATGCAGACATCAAAGTACCAAACAAACTTGAGACTGAGGAGTCGTCAGAACCAGAGTTTAGCACTCCCTCACCTGGGGAATTGCAATATCCCTTGCCATCTTGACCATCCACACCTATTTGAGCACCTTCTCCACTTGAGATTCCTCCCACTTCTTGAAAGTCAAAAAAATAGGATGATTTACCTAGGCATGAACCATCCACTTGCAAACATCAAGCTCCAAAGAGATATGGCCAGGAAGAACCTGAAGAGTCAGGTCATGTGGCCTTTGTGGCAACAATTGACCCTTCATATGCGGAGGCTATGAAGACCCTGCATGCAAATGAATGGAAGCAAGCTATTGAAGCCAAATATCAACAGTTGGTCAGCAAATTGTCTTTAAAGAAGTTGACAAATTACCTGCTGGCAAAAAGGCAATTGGAAGCACAATTGTTCTAAGGGAAAAGTTTGATGAGAATGGAAACCATGCTAAGTACAAGGCTTGCATTGTAGCACAGTAGCGCAGGGTTTCTCTCAAATCCCTGGCATCAATTTTGATGAAACATTTTCTTCTGTAGCCAAGTTTACAACCCTTCAAATCTTCCTCACACTTGCAGCATCTCTTGATCTGGAAATCCATCAGATCAATGTGATTGGAGCTTATCTGGAAGGAAATCTTGATGAAGAAATCTATATGAGATCACCCAAAGGAATAGGAAAGAAAAAATACAAAATATTGGAAACTATTAAAAGCTATTTACAGACTAAAACAAGCTGGGCGTAAATGGAAAGAACGTCTCCATGGTGTCTTGATTGAACTTGGTTTCAAACAAACTTCTTCTGATGACTGTTTATATGTTCTGCAATCTGGAGAGAACATTATTCTTTTGGCCCTAATCTATGTTGATGATATGGCCATCGGCGGAAAGGATATCACCAAAATTATATCATTCAAGAAAAACCTGTCCAAAAACTTTGACATTACCGATTTGGGGGAGTTGCATTACATATTGGGGATACAGATTACTCGTGATCAAATCAATCAAACCATCCACATGAATCAAACCTCCTATATTGATTCAGTCTTGCATCAATTTGGGATGTCTACATGCGCTCCTGTCTACACCCCCATGGCTACCAATCACCAACTCTCAGCTATTCAATCACCAAATTCCCTCAAGGAAATTTTGGCATATAAAGCCTATGCCAAAGGCTTACATTACCTCTCGCTTGTCGGGTCCTTACTATATGTTATGCAAACTAAACCTGATATTCAATTCTCTGTTGGTCTAGTAGCTCAATTTGCAAGTAATCCGGGAATCCCTCACCTCAAAGCTTGTAAAAGGATCTTGCGTTATTTGAAAGCTACACAAAATCTGACTCTTGAGTTGGGAAATCTGGAGAATTGCAATGTCAAACTCATTGGTTGGAGTGACACGAGCTGGGCGCAAGACCATCATGATCAAAAATCAATTAGCAGTTGGTGTTTTGACTTACACAGGAGTATTATTTCTTGGTCATCCAAGAAACAAAGTGTCATGGCTATGTCATCTGTCGAAGCTGAATACATAGCTTCCTCCAATGCTACTCCTGAAGTAATTTGGCTCCGAAATCTCCTTGCAGAACTCAATTTCCCTCAAACAATGGCTATGATTGTGTACACCGACAGCACTGGGAGTATCATGCTCTTGAACAATCCAGTTGGTCATTTGTGAGCAAAACATATAGATATTTGCTATCATTTCATTCGTGACCACATTGCACGCAGTACCCTCAAATCAAAATATGTGTCTACCAAGGACATGTTGGCAGACATTTTCACCAAAGCTCTCCCTAAGACTACCTTCGAAATATATCGCAAAAAACTCGGAATTAGACATTCTATGATCTCATCGAGTGGGAGTGTCAAAGGACTTGACGACGTATGACTGAGAATGTCATGAAATCATCATATGAGCATAATTACTTCATCATTCGGTATGTCATCGATTGGAGTGCTTATTTCATTGTTGTGTCATTGAATTATATTCAATTCAATCCATGTCTTATATTATATGTTATAAGGCCCCCTTTTCCTGAAGTTCGAGACATCTTTCTTGTCCGAACTTCAGGTGGGTCACACTATTCTTACATGTAACATTTACTAAATACAACATCTTTCTTGTCCGAACTTCAGTCTGAACCTCAGAGTGAATTATTACTACTGCGCAATACATCATGCTTTGACAAATGTTCAACTTCTGTATCATCCTGAACTTTGTGCTTATTAAAGGTGCATTGACAAACACGAATAGATTTTTTCCCCGTGTCACTGGAGTGTAGAGAGGGTAGTCCACAGCTACGATTTACCTGGTCTTTTACTCATTTCAGATTGGTCTGTAATGTTTTTTAGTGACTCGGCGGCTTCACCATCAGCTTCTTGACAGATTCAGCACTGAGGACTGGTCCCTCACGGATACTGGGACTGACGTCTCAGACCCTATGCGTTTTCTTAGTCCATTGTATTTACACCAAGGCACACTACTACACTATTTTTCCGGTACATCTGAGTATTCCCCTGCGCTAAACTATGCCCTCAATACTCCGGGTCTTCTTCCACACATGCGCCGTATACTTCCTCGAGAAACTAGGATCGCTTCCTCAGTTCCATATCCACGATCATGCTTGTCTTGGCACAATTCACAAAATTACTTGAAAGCAATTATCAATTCCTTCAAAATCGACTAAACACATTGAAGAATATGTTTATCTTGATAGTCTACTTGCATCAGATCTAGGAGTTGCATCTCTGACCAGCAGTATATTAGACCATTAAACTTTGTCAAACCAAATTTCAGCGCGATCTTGAACAGTTAGACCTTGGGGATCTGTGACACCAATCCCAGCTCCCCAGATGCCTTTAAGCACAAGACCAATATGAGTTCCGTTGACAACAAATTCTGCATTATCATCAGGGGCTTGAGTGGAGGATGTCCAAAAAGGTTCCGATTCTTGGTCTACATTGGGCTGGAAGGTAACATCTTGTCATCAGTTGTAAGGCCAAAGGGCAAGCAAGGCGAAACTAACAATACTCCGCAAGACGCTGATATTAAAATTATTTTTGTCGACGTGACTGAGCTTGACATGAGATACCCAAGGGCTGTCCCACCTGATGATAAATGTTGGGACACCTGGTTCTACTGCTCCAGGAAGGATTATGAAGAGGTTAGTATTCAGCTCTCGGCATGATTGGGACTCCGCAGAATGCAATGATGACACATAGCAGAGCTCAGACTCGCCATACCCTCTGTTGTCATAAATACCGGCTAGAGAAGTGAGAGGCACTGATGGAAGGGTTGCGTTGGGTGGACGAGGGAATGCTGGAGGAGGTATAGCCGAAGTCACCAACTGCTTGAATCTGTTGGATATTGAAACACAAAACAATCAATCTAGTTTGAAATTGCATACCTGGCGTTCCAATCGATCTTGTCCAGATCAAGAGCATCGTCGATGAGATAATACCTAATAATATTCATAATAAAGCTTCCATAGTCCCCGTCATTACTCAAGACTGCAATTCCAAGGTTGTCAAATGGCAGACGCATTACTAGAGCGGTAAATCCTGTACTTGGAATGAGAGTCAAGTCTTACAGAAGTTCAATTAAACCACTACCAGGTACACCACCGTCGTGTTATAACACCCCCTGCTCCCGAAAGTACTTTGAGAAGATCAGTTGAGATATTGTGATCAATTATTCATGACTCACTATTCCCATCTTCACCCCCAATTGTTGACCAGTATGGATATGTTTTGGGAGTTCCAACGAAGGGATTGACAGAGAAGTTTATATTCTGCCTTGTGAAGCCATCAGCGAGATGGCCGGTTTTTGCCACATCGTAGCAATATGTTGTAGACGACAATCCAAGAGGATCTAAGATATGCTGCTTTACATAACACGCAAAAGGAATCTTGGAAGGTAAAAGCACAGTGGGCAGATAAGACAGCATCATATACATGTTGTTATTATACTGCCACAGTTGGCAAAACTCTGCTGAAGGGCGTTGAAACTTTAGCTTTTTGATCTGGAATGATACGTTCAGATCACATAGTTAAAGCTTACGATGGTGACATACGATTGATGGCACACTATCAGACCATCTATAAGAGAAGTCATGGCGAGGCAACCCGGTTCAGTGGCTCATGAGATCAATTATCGACGCTTGTTTCGTCGCAATTGTGTCTTCCAAACCCCAGTCTGGGATTACAGATGCCAGTTTCAAGTCCCAAGACAGGCGTGGAGTAGCAGATTCATTGTTGATCAAAAGTCCGGTAGCAATCGTAGTGAACAGCTATGCATGAGATCAATTTTCACTCCTACGCTAAACAACAAGAGTCTCACTCACCTTGGAGGTAGAACCAATAGCAAAAAGGGTATTTTCCGTAACTTGGCTTCCATTGGAGGTCGCGACACCGTATCCCTTTGTTTCAATTGTCCAATTATTTTGGTCATCTCTTTGCACAACTGCAATTGCAACACCTCCAGGAGATCCCCAGTCAAACAGCACTTTGTCGACGAAAGCGTCAGTTATGTTATTGAGTACTGCAGCCCCTCGGATGATGACTGTGCGATATAGTAGATACAACAGAAGCAAGAGAAAACTTATAGGGCGCATGGCTGGTGGTGGGGAGAGATGGGACGAGGGTTAAAAACCCATACCAAGAGAGATTGGTGGTGTCCGGCTTACGTGTCCCGCAAATACGTCGCGACCCATAAACGGCAGAAAGATGTGGTGTTGTGAGCACTACCAGACATGGCTGTAGTCAACATTGTAAGGTCTGGTAAGAATATCGGCCAGATGCGTCCACCCTTGGTTTGCTCTCAAGGGTAGTCCTCATGCCCAAGGTTGCATGGCCTAGGCGCAATGTAGAATATTACAGTGATTAGTCCTCAGTCACACCAGAGTAAGTGTAATACAACTGATTTATTACCTGTAGAATATTACAATGATTAGTCTACAGGTAATCGATTGATACGATGTACGAATGTATGATATAGAAATGTTGGCTCACCCTGAGTCACACCAGAGTAAGTGTAATACGACTGAGGGTGGCGTTGTCGTAATCCTAAGTAGCAAAAATAATTAAGGTTTGCCACAAAGACTGGCAAATAGCAATCGCCAGCCTATGTGGCCAGTGAGCGGTAAAATAGTGAGCAGTAACTGAAAAAGGAAAAACATATCTCGTAATCCACGATATGATGTAAGGTCATGTAAGTCCTCGCTCAACACGCAAGAGGTATGTTTCTGACGTATCACTGGCACATCCGATGCGTATGAGGGGTGGAAAGGCAAATGGAAAGACATCGGCAACAGAGGTACCTAAAGTCAGTTTTGATCCGATCACATCGTACTTACCTCTCAATCTCCTTTTTCTTCATGTGTGGACCTTGCCGCATGGCCGAACAGAACAGATTGTATCATAATCATGCGGACCATATCTATCTACAACCTATTCCAGCCGTTTTCAAATCGATAGGCAGGTCCCAAATTTCGATATTTGGCCCAACCTTGATCGGCCAAAACATTCCTCGTTCAAATTCTTGACACTGAGGACATACCTTCAAGCATTTGGTAGTGCACCCATTCTGGTGGATAATGATATTGATTTGCCACGGTATGACAAGAAACTTTGAGACGTTGAGAATAAAACAGAAGTTGAACGAAGTCATGAGTTGACTAAAAATAGTAATGTTCACTGGCGTATTCATCAGCAAACTCTGATTTTGGCTCCAGTAGTCCCTAGTTTGACAGTCATCAACAGAATGAACTAG
>QLOM01001849.1:0-20190 GCA_003313785.1 Termitomyces sp. MG148 | reverse complement strand
GCAGTACTTCATCCGCTGTAGTACCCGGTTTAAGACCTCGAAGAATTCCCAAAGTGCCAGTCTTATATTCGGGTTCCGGGGATGCGTAGCGGGTTCTCCGTTAATTAGTTTCCAATCCTTTGGGCCCTTAACGCCGACGTCGTCAATAAATACTAGCACAAATAAGGGGATCTCCGGTTGCAGGATAAAGACCACGTCGTCATGGAAGATCGGTACCGAGTTAGTCCATCCCATCGGTAAGGTCACCAACCTCAACGCCCCGAAAGGGGTCTGGAAAGTCGTAAGATCGCGCGAGATCAGAGATATTAAACGCTCGTTGTATCCAACATATAGGTCGAGTGTGGCGCCACAGATCCTTCCCGCAAACGACTTGGCTACATGATCCGGGTACGGTGGGACGCCCGAGTGCCGAATAGTTACCCGATTAAGGGGTTCCAAGCTGTGTACGATCCGTAGCTTACCATTCTTTTTGAGGACGCAGAACCAACGTGATCGGTAGGAAGAATTTGACGGTTCATAGACGCCCGCTTTGATTTTCGTGCGTATTATCTCCATAATTTCCTCTTCTAAGCCTGGCAGTATCGGGATGTTCTTTTTGTTCCAGGGTACGTGTGGTATGGTTGGAATGACGATTGGAGGGAACATTGCCGGATTAAAACTCCCCCGCTCAGTATCTTCCTATGCGAACGCCTGATTCTGTTTTGCCACGAGGTCAGTGAGTACCCTTAGTTTGGCTTTTGATAGGAAACCAGTGTCGTGATCTTTTATGAACTGTTCCAGCCGTTCTGCCGTAAACCGCCCTGTAGGAACCGTCGGCGGTGGGTTCGGATTTAAGGCGGGTATTGATGCTAGCGGGTCTCTGATAATATTCCTTTCGATGCGGTAGTCCTCTGCCACGTGTCCCGGTACCGGTTTCACCTTTAAGGCTACAGGTTTGTATTTTTTCTTGGTCTGTACGCCCTTGCGTTTTGCTATTCCGGCAAACGTCCCCAGTGGGTTGTCGGCCCTAGTTTTGGTCAGAACTTCTGTTCAGCGTGTCTGACAATCGTTGTTACAGTTGGTAGATTTTTGTTTTGCGTGCCCTAGAAGGTAACTGTCAGTGAGTAGTATTGAATTGTCGGGTGCGATGTGTTTGAACAGTTCAGACGCGGTGATATAAAGGTAGGCCAACATAGCCTCATATGCTCCTTGGGAGCTGTCTTTTATAGGTTGCTTGGTAGGTACATGCTTGGGATCGGAAGAGGATAAGCTGTTCGTAGAGACCGTTCCTGGAACGGCCTCGTCAATCAGTGCGTATGAAATAATTTCTGCGGTATTGTCCTTGTAGTTGTATTCCAGCGTCAGCACGACATCTCCATGATCACCGCCAATCACTTCCTCGATGCCGTCCGAAAACACTCGTGACCTTCGGTATCCGCCGGAACGTACTGTTGGGTGGGCCGTCTCTTATCCGGTGGACTCCCACGAGGATAAGTAGGTATCGTTCGTACGGCCCCCGTGTTTGGGTCGGTTATGGTGATCGACGTATTTTCCGTGCTATGTGTTTTGACTGCACTTCTGGTGAGGACATCGAAGGGTTTTCCTAAGAGTATGTCATACGCCGGTTGATGGATGACGTGTATCTGTAAGAAAAGGGTTATATCGTTGAATACGCACGGCACGTTAGTTGCTAATCCCAGGGATGCGTCGATGGCTCCGTTGGCGCTTTGCATATGCAATACGATCGACGGATCGTAGGAGATCCCGATCCAATTGGCCACATCTTCTGACATGGAAATTATCTGGGACCCACTATCCACAATACACTCCACTTCCGCTTTCTGTCCTATGAGCGCGGTTATGGACCTAAGCGAATTGGTATCTCGGGCTACGCAGAACTTCTCCGGAACGGCGCCCAGCGGTAAGGATTTGAGGTAGTTTAATACCGGGTCTGACGATGTTCACGAGGTGTAGTTGATGGCGGTCAGATCGTTGGTGTTGGAGAGAATACGTAAAGATTTTCCGCCACTATCCACTACCTCGACCGAAGAGGTTTGGGCTTCTTCTACCCCATTGTCCGTAACTTCTTCTATCTGGGCTACATTCGTTGCCAAGATGCGTTTTGGTGTAACCGCTGCCCTAGCCAAATTGCGTATGTCCGGTGCAATGCTCAGGACTTCCCCGACTGTCATCGTGACGTGAGCCTCCATCAACCGTCCAAAGACCGCTTTGGTGTGTTCTACTGATTGTATTGGTACCTCCGTTCAATAGGCCCCGTCGTTTCGTTTGTCCGGCTTGCCCATCACCCTGTCTGCGGGCGGAACATATCGCCGTGGGATGCCAGAGAACGGGTGTAACGGTGCTTCCGGATCCGGCACCTCGGTGACCGTAGGCCTGTTGACGGGTTGTTTAGTCCCTTCGGTCGGTGTGGTTTGCTTGACCGGAGCAGCCTCGGGAGTGACCATTGGTCGGTAGTCGGTTAACGGACGCTTCGCTTTGGGGATCTGGACCCCGTCCATCACCTAGCGGTTATGGTTTCCCGCCTTCCGTAATTCTAATACTTCCAGTTGCTCTTTGAGGGCTGCAATCTGCTGCCCTATGTCTGTAGTGACGTTCGCGAAAGTAGCCGAGGGCGCCGGTACCTGTGTCTTTGCCGGAGAAATTTCAAACACCAGCTGCTGGATGTTGGTCTGAACGGGATCCGGGTTCGCGTTGGCCAAGAGAGTTCCCGTGGCTATGTTGCCCGGGTTGCGGCGGTGGTACTTGTCGACCCTGTCTTTGTAAAGGGGTTTACTGGGGTCGTAGGGAATGAAACCGCCTGATGGAAGAACTACCTTTCCTTCCGCATTTCGTCGGCATCGCCCCTGCAGGATGTAGTCTTCGAGAACGTTACATCTGCCCCTGACCATGGTATGCCCGATTTCTCCACAAAAATGGCAGCCATCTCCTAGCGGCGGACGGCTATTCTGTCGGTTGTTTGCTATCCCTCCTCCGCTTGGGGCTACCACTTTTTCTAGGGCTGCCGCCACGGCTAATTTTACGATATTGCCAAGATCTTCTTTCTTAATATATCCATTGTCTGTTGCGGGCGTATTTGCGGTGCTGCGCGTTGCTTGCGTTCCTGGTGCCGGCAATACCCCCCCCGACGTATCCTGTTGGCGGGGCGGAGGTTGGCGCGGAACTGGTATCGGTGCCGTGCAATATCCATACGCCGGCCTCATATACCCGACTAACCTCGTGAGGCTTGTCAGGGTGGTGGTTGGGAGCTAAGATCTCCAACCGTCTTGCTATTTTCGTCCATAGTGACGTCGGGAATCCCTGCTGGAAGTACCGCTTTTCCTCGTTCGCGGAGATTTTGTCGTGACTCTTTAGCCATTGCGCAATTTGTTGGAACGTTCGGTAATAGTCAGAGAGCTGGCCCAACGTAGTTAAGCCCGTACGGAACGTGCCCATTACGTGCCTTTCCAGGTTGCTCACCGCCCATTTGGCTTGCTCCTCTGCTCCGGGATATAATTTCACAATTGCGGCTTTCCACTCCACGTAGGTGTACGGGCGGTTTGGTTCGCCGGTATTACCTTCAAACTGCGGAATACATGTCCATAGTTCCGCCGTGTCGTACGACACATATCGTGCTGCATATTCCTTCTTATGGCACTTGTCTGTGACCTGGCAATCACGAAACAAGTACTCCAATTCGCGGAAGTAGTGAGGCAGCTCCCTTGGCTTGTTTTCATTCCATTTTGGGGCTGTTCCGCTGCCCCTGGTCGGCATCCGTGAAGCGGTGTTTTCCTCCATTCTCCTGGGTTGACTATCTTTGATTAGTTTTGGTGGGTGCTGAACGGGTGTCAGTCGGGGAGTGGCCGGTACCGATATGTCGAATGAGAAGAATTCGTCTAGCGGGGTTACCGGTGATAAGTTTCTTGGGAATAGATCGGGGATATTGTCAACGGTTAGTCTCCGGTATGCCGCTTCTAGTTCTTCCGCTAAGGTAGGCGGTACGTGGTGCCTTGTTGAAGGGGTTGGGTCAGTTAATCCAATTCGGATTAGGATTGTTGGTAACGGCGGGAAAAGACTCGATGGCGGTTCCGCAGCTTCCCGGCGTTGCTTTTGTGCTCTAGTTTCTGGTGGTATTCTGTAAAAGAGTCCCTCGCGGTGGGCTCCAATATGATAATGTCACTAACTTCCTATAAGCAGAATGTAGACTTTTGTTAAGTCTGTTATTATTAGCATGCTATAGGGGTGACTGATAGTCAGCGAAGAATCTTCCAAGGATAACCACCTGATTGTTCTAAACCGACCGTCTGAGCGCGCGATGGAAGTAGCTGTCGGTAGGACAGAAGCTTTTGGCGGAAACTCCTAGCGGTTTATCAGGATGTTATGTTTTTGCGGTAGACGACGGATCGGTAGAAGCGCGGTAAGAAAGAGGACGCTGTCGGAATCGGTGACGGAAACACTGTTGGATATGCAGGACGCAACGGGCTAGTTCGGAATGTCTTTTTGTACTCAGTATCGTGAACGCTGGACTATGCTTCGAGGTGAAAGAGATGATTTATTCCGAACATATTGTACAGTTTTATAGTATCCCATCCGACTAAGGTACCTCCGTTGTCTCTTAGCGGATCCTGCTTTCCTTCTCCGCTATCCGCTTTCCGTCCCCCATCCTTCCGTCATTCCATTCCTCTGTTCCTTTCTGGGGTTCCGCGGTGGGTACTGCCGGGTTCGTTCCGTACCGTTTTTCGGTCTGCTCCCAACCTATCCCATCTTTGGGTCCTGTCGGTCCCGCTGAAGGGCGGCGTCCTCATTTGGGATACTTTTGCTCTTTCCGCCCTCAGTGCCGGGCTGTCCCTATCACCGACAATGGAGCCCCCATCATTAAGGCATTAACCTACCTCGCCAAAAAGTACAATATACACCACATTCGCATCTCTGGCTACAACAAACGTGCTAATGGCCTGGTGGAGCGACCTCACTTTGATGTGCGCCAAGCTCTCTTCAAGGCGGTAGACAGCGACGAGTCCAGATGGAGCGAAGTGACCTATTCAGTCTTTTGGTCGGAAAGGGTAACTATACGCAAACGCATGGGGTGCTCACCTTATTATGCAGCTACTGGCACCCACCCCTTGCTCCCTGCCGACATTGTAGAGGCGACCTACTTTCAGCCCGCGCCCAACTCCATTTTGTCCACTACCGACCTGATCGCCAGAAGAGCTATCGACCTTCAACGACGCAGTGAAGACTTAGCGCGCTTACACGAAACTGTCTTTAGCGCCCGGCACCAAGCCGCCCTCAGGTTTGAAACTGATCATAGCGCCACCATCCAGGACTACAACTTCAGTTGTGGGTCGCTAGTGCTCATGAGGAACTCCAAGATTGAGACCACCCACAACAAAAAGATGCGCCCACGCTACTTAGGACCATTGGTAGTTATCGCTCGCAACCGTGGAGGAGCTTACGTGCTTTGTGAATTAGATGGGTCAGTACTGCACAGACCGGTTGCCGCCTTCTGCCTCCTTCCCTACTTAGCGCGCGGACAAATACCCTTACCGCTAGAGGCGCTAGACATTGATACTACCAAACTCAGAGAACTCGAAGAAACCGACCTTTTAGATGATGACGACTTACCGCATCCAGAAGAAGACGACTTGTAGTCGCTAACACCCTCGCTAAGCCTTTCTTATTTACCATTTCTCTTTATCCTTCTTAAAATTTTATTACTACACAGACTTTTTTTACATACCACAAGACGCAGCGCTAGCACCCTATAGGCACCTGGCGCCTTGCGCAACTCTTACACAAGGGTTTTCCGCCATGATGATCTACTGAGCGTTCCCTTAAAAACTCAAGGCGCTAAAAACCTCACTTTTGCTAAGTCTTTTCTTTCACGGGTCCTTTCAGTACACCTTCCCTTACTATACACACAGACTTTCTCACTACCGATTTCTTACCTCACACGACATTGCAAGTCCCAAAATGTTTATATTACATTTTTGTTTTCTACTACGAGTCCAGCCATGTGCAACAATACTAAAAAAAAGTACAAAATTTTTACAGGCGCTAGCGACTAGGCCTGGTCACGG
Organism: Termitomyces sp. MG148; assembly: GCA_003313785.1. Classification (NCBI taxonomy): domain Eukaryota; kingdom Fungi; phylum Basidiomycota; class Agaricomycetes; order Agaricales; family Lyophyllaceae; genus Termitomyces; species Termitomyces sp. MG148. The sequence continues at coordinate 14,134 of QLOM01001849.1, read as the reverse complement.
TCGGCGGGGAAGGAGAAGGGTGGGAGCAAGAAGAGATCCTTGGCTTGGACGTTGTTCCTCTCCTGCCAAACCAGCGCCTCCTCGCAATCCTGCTGGTAGCGCCTCAAGATGGCAACACTGCGCCCCAGCGTTCTCCTCCGCATCCTCAATCCTGCCATCTCGTTGTTGACAGCCCGCATCTCCCACGCCATTACCGACTCCATACCCGCCACTCGCTCCATGAACCGCTCGAGCTCCTCAGGCGACCGCATTCCAATAACTGGGTACACCAGTTCTTTGCCTAGCCACTTGTAGTCGTTCCCAGTCACTCTGGAGGTTGGAAGAGGGGTCCATCAAGGATCCACCCTAGCGACAGGGGCGGGACGTTCCTCCTACTCGAAGTCTTTGTCGCCAGAGGACATTTTGCGAGCGGCCGCCAACTGAGAATGATAGTCGGTTAGCAACACCCAACGCCTGGAGAGGAGTCTTACCTCCTCCTCTCCTGCCTGCTCCTCCACCTCTTCCGCCAAATCGCCAGCGACGGGAGGAGAAGGCGACCGACTAACCAAGACAGATCAGGCGCTAACTTCGTAAGTAGTTAATAATCACTTACCAAGTGCTGCTAGGCCCAGCCACGGGAGAGGGTCGCTGCCCGGGGAGGGGCTCAAAGTCCATCTCTGCTAAACGGAAGTCGCTAAATAAGCACAGAAGAAAACAGAAAGCTTACCGTCTGAGGCCATCCCAACAAAGAGGCGCTTGGCCTCTCTGGCAGGACTCAGAGGGGAACCCGCCCTCTTGCCGACCGACCGCCCGCCTACCAACTCTACCGACCCCTCTCGCGCTACGGTCTTCCCCTTCCCCTTGGACGTCCTGCCCCTCAGTGGGGGCCAGCGAGCGGTCGGCTGCAAAATTCCTTCCCAAGGGGTCGGCAGAGGTCCATCGCCTTGACGAGTCGGCAGCGCCAGACTCTCCGCCGTAATGCTAGCGACACCGCCAGCCTCTACCAACGCACGTTCCCTCACCACAAACTCCCTTGCCTGCCTAACCCGTACCGACCGTTTGAAGGTGCACTTGACGATCGGGTCTTCCTTGCCGCGTTCCCGAGACTTGAGGCCACCGTAGGTACAGGCCCGCTTGAGGGCGTCGCACCGGTAACAGGGCAGAACCCCGGTCGGGAACCAGCAAGCTTTGGGGTCGTTGTCGGCCCAGCACTTATTGCACTAAGTTCAATCAGGTCAGAGCAGTCGCTAAAGTTACAAGAAGCACTTACCGCGCCCTTGGAGTTTTTGTATGCCTGGCGCTGGCCAGGCACCACGGTCTTCTTACCCTTCGCGCCCTCCATCACCACACCCTCCTCCATCCCCGTGTCTAACACCACCTCCGAGCGCCTGGCCGCCAGCAGATCCCTCAACTCTGCATTGGTGAAGGACGTTTGGGTAGGCACCTGCGAAAGTCAATCAGTCGCTAAGAACTAGGTACCAGAAAGGAAAAACTCACCTCGTATAAGGGCGCTACTCTTGCCAACTTGCGGGACTAGAAGAACTACGGTTAGCGACTGGCGGCAAAGCAAATAAAAGAATACACGTACCTTGCGCGGAGAGGAGCTTGTGGAGCCCATTGTAGGAGCCGCTGGCAAAGGACTCTTGTCGCCAGCGGCCACACGTCCTACCTGGCGAGCACGACGTGGCGCCCGATCCACCGTACCGCTGGTGGCCTCAGCCGGCTGGCTAGGACCCGCGGAAGGGGGCGCCAGCCGCGAGGTCGAGGCCACTGGGGCGCTAGCGGCAGGACGGGAAGAAGGGGCCCCACCCAGAATGACGGCCAACTCAGCGTCAAGCGAGGGGACGGCAAGGGGGGGAGGTCGCTAAAACGGTCAGCTACGGGTGGAAGTACAGTTGCTAACGGCACATACCAGGAGAGCCTCAAATGGTGCTAGCCATGCAGCGCCCTCGTGCTCGGTAGCACGGGCCACACACCATGCCTGCAACACCTCCTCATCCTCCCACGCCACCCCAGACGACCTATAGCTCTTCCACCGCTCCAGCAGCCGCAGCATACCTACCACCAGTTCTTGCAAAGCGCCAGCACCATCGCCAAGGTGCCACGCTAAGAATAGCGATGCATCAAAAATGAAGGTCAGCGCGCGGGTGCTGGCATCAGTAGTGGCAGGGGCAGAGGACATGGTGTGGGAAATCAACTGCCACAGAAGACTCCAGAAATTGCCTGCTTACAGGGGATTTCAATGAAGTTACGATTATAGTCGCCAGACCTTTTAAGGACAGGGATTAGACGCACGGACCAGGTAACAACACGTGATATCGAGGTTGACTGAGGACAGTCAATTTTTCAGTTGGGAGGAGATGATAAGATCAGGGCTGGGCTCAGCGCAGCAAAGCTATAATTAGCGACTTTTGTTGATAGCAGTTTGGCGGCTCACTCAGGCAAACAGGTGCGACGCGGACGACACATGACTAGGCAACCACAGGATGTTTAGCGCACGGGACTTCCAGACCACAGGACCCGCCCACCTGACTGTTAGCGCACGGACCACACACATGACCTCGGGCTCGATAACAGGTCACCGATCAAAGATAACCGGCGCCTCATAAGATTACGCATTTAACGACTTGCCGACGGCTATCAGCAGGGCGCCACTTCTTCAGCCCTGGTGCCTAGCAGTTAGCGACGCTTACCTTTACCAACGCTTAGCGACTTTGGCGACGCCAGCCCCCCTTGATTGTTTCAGACCCCAGGATAGTCACCGTTTATTTGGCTACTTTCAGTGCTCACTTGGTGACTTAGCACTTGCCGACTGATAGACGCCGCGGGTTAGCTATTTCACATTCTATTTTTCTTGTCATAATCCATTCCTCATTTTGTTACTTAGCGACTTATAGTTTAATTAACACGGCAACTTAGCGCCTATAAATACTGTACATATTTTGTCTTAGGAGCATCGAATTCTATCCCCACAGTTCAGATCTCAACTTGCGCTCACTAAGTTCCTCAAAGTCGCCAAGGGACTTACTATCTTTACCGACTACGCTAAGCTTGCCGCTTCTTCGCCAGTCTTGCCAACTGTTTAGGTGCTATAGGAGCACACTTTGACTACGTTACGTTGCCAAGTCCTTGCCAACTATTGGCACCCTAGCGCCTTGCAGGCGACACGGCTTAGATCGCTAAGCACCTTTCTTCCTTTACTAAATTTTCCTTAAACAAACTAAGTCTCTGGGACCCTGCCCGGACTCCCTCTCAACTAGCGACCGCCCAACGCATTACCTTCCACAGTAGCTAGGTACCGTTTACCCTTGACAGTACTTAGCGACTTTTGGGCATCATCAGTGCTTGTGTAATCGACCTGCCAAATCTCGTAGTCCAGGACCGTGCCCACAGCAAGGTTCATACGCAGGGACTCGTACTTTACGACCGATGCATGGGTTGCGAAGTAATCAACACCGGGAATCTGCGAGAAGCCCTTTGCGACAAGCCTGGCTTTCCGTCCCGCCACCTTGCCGTCGGCGTCATACTTGAGTGCGAAGACCCAGTGGTTTTTCATTGTCCTCGCACTGTCTGGTCTCTCCACGAGTCTCCACACCTTCCACTCACGCATCCTTGCCATCTCCTGGTCCATCGGTTCACACCAGAGGTCGGGGCAGCGCATAGCCTCAGAGTACGACTTCGGGACCCAATTGTCATCAGGGTTGGCAGTGCGGGAAGATAATGCACCTGGCATACTCGCGTAAGTCTCCTCTTTGCTCTCAAGGTCATCACGTTCAACAGCGATTGGGTCCTCGCGAGGCACTCTAGCAGCCAGTCGGGCTGATCGGCGTGGCTCAGGAGCGGCAAAAGGCGTAGTTGGAGCATCGGTGGCTTCCAAGCTGGTGTGGACAGGTGTCATGGGAATCGGTAGGGTCGAGGCGGCACTCGCACCGGCAGGCATGGGATTAGGGTCAGGGTCAGGTTCAGCAGGCACGGTGTTGAGAACATCATACAGGTCGGCAGCGGCTCCGACCCTGTCATCAGGGGGGGTGTGATGTGCTGGCCCTTCCTTGAAAATAACGTCCCAGGAGCGGAACATCCTTCCAGTGGAGCGTTCAAGCAATTTGTAGTCACCTGCGCCGAAGTAGCCAACGAGGGTGCAGCGCACTGATCGGACATCCAACTTACTGCCACCGTCCTCACGCGGGATCTTTGCATACGCCGTACAACCAAACGGGCGGAGATACGATACATCAGGCTTCCTCCCAGTTTGGATCTTGCAAGGCGTCTTTCCTGGGTGCCTGGCGCTGGGAACCAAATCCAATACGTGGACTGCTGTCGATGCGGCCTCACCCCAGTAGTGTGCGGGTAGGCGGGAGTTGTGTAGCATGCTGCGTGCCAGGTCAAGTATCGTCCTGTTACGGTGTTCTACTACACCATTTGCGGCAGATGAGTGCGGCGGCGTAGTCTCATGGCGAATCCCGCGCTTCCGGCAGTAAGTCTCCCATAAGTCGTTTTCGAACTCTCTCCCGCCGTCGGTGCATACACATTTGACTCTTAAGCCATACTGGGTCTCAATCCTCGCATCGAAAGCTTCCAAGCACGCTGCAGTAGCCTCCTTTGTCTTGCTCGCAAGGAACCAGACCTCACAGTCGGCACCAGCATGGTCAGTGGCAACAAGCATCAAAGTCTTCCCACTAGTCGTCTGGACGCGAGCAGGACCCCAAAGATCAAAGGCAACTCTTTCGTATGGTGTGGACTCAGGCGTTACAACAGAGTCAAAGGGGCGGCGTGACTGCTTCCCCATGATACAGTCCTCGCACCTGCCGGCCATCACCATATCAGTGACCCACAAGCCGTCAACTGTGCCTTGACGGATCATCTCACGAAGTGTGGATTCGCCGATATGGCCTAGGCGGCGGTGCCAGGTCTCGAGCCCAGTAGGGCAGTTCAGCAACCGAGTGACAAGCGCCGTTGGCGGGGGGGTAACAAATTCAACGACAAACATGGTACCAGCCATTGGGCACCTCAGGAATGGTCGGCCATTGGGAGCGTGCAAAGTAGCGCCATTGCTGTCAATTTCGAGCTTCACACCCTTGCGGACTAGGGATCCAATAGATACTAGGTTGTGGTCGAGGTCGGGAGCGTGGAGGGCGTTTTCAAAGGTGATCTTGATTGTCTCCCCCGCAAATCTGACCCACTTTCTAACTGTGCCATGGCCGAGTATATTGAATGATCCCTTTGCGGCAAGACCCGTCCTACAAGAATCATCAGGCGGCCCATACGAGACGAAATCCTCACGGTCAGTGAAGAAATGGCGGCTCGCCGCGGAGTTGGCGTACGTGATTCGATCGGGCACGCCGCTGGTTGTCAGGGCCAAGAAGGCAAGGCACCAGGGGCTGGATGCATCGTTTGTAGCCGACGTCACCACAGAGTTGGCTTGGGGTACAGCTGTGGGCTGTGCAGCAACAACAGCCTGTGGCGTCGTGCCAGAGGAGTTCCCTCGGCCTTTCCTCCACCATTCAGGGTACTGACCCTCCATACCCCCGCCCTTCTTGAAACACTTCTCGATGGTGTGGCCAACCCGGCCACATACGGGGTTCGAACAGATGCCCCTGTCTCTGGTGTTCCGACCGGTCTGCGCCACCAAAACCTGTGCCGATTTTGCGGATGCAACTGCTGAAGCGCCATACAACAGAAGGGCGTGAGTCGTCAGTTGTACTATCACATCGGCTGAGGTCTTCTAATTGAGCAACGAGCCAGTCACGGCCGCCCAGGAAGACGGCATCGATTTGATCACATATGCACGGAACCGCGTATTCCCGATTCCAGCGCCCTGATCGTTTGCCTTTGACCAAGTGGTACGCAGGGCTTTGAAGTGCGCCTCGATGCTAGACCCATCCGTGTACTTGATTGAGGCGAGCTCTTCCTCTGCGTGGATAAGGGCCAGGTCCGACTTTGCCTCATGCAAGGTCGTCAGGGATGACCATGCGTCAGCCGCAGACCCATCTAGTTTGACCCCAGCGCCTATCGGGTTCAGAACGTTCAGGGTCACCATGCTCCATGCGAAAGCGTCACGTTGGACCCATTCTTCCACCGTGGGCTTGGTGGACCCCCACCACGTCGTGGCCACAGTAGGGGTGGGGATCTTAGACTCAGGGTTGTCCGGATTTGGGATTGTTCCATCGAGGTATCCAAGCAGGCCGCGTCCACATGCGGCTTCAGTGATCGTGGTTCTAAAAATTGGCCAATTTGACCCATCAAACTTCTTGTCCGCTGGGAGGAGAAATAAAGGAGGGTTCTGAGACATTCTGGCACAAAGTTGAGGTTCGGTGGTTCAGTGTCGGTTCCAGTGGGGCAGAAAAAAATTTTCAGTGTCGTTTCACTGAGTGGCACGGGGCCTATAACCTGTTAAGCACAGAGACTCAGTCGGTATGTAAACAACTGTATTAATCTAGATACCTGTTAAGCACAGAGACTAATAATTATGAATAAGTTAGTCTATTCGATTCCAGAAGCAATAGTTGACATACCTCAGTCGGTATGTAAACGACTGAGGTATGTAAGATCGCCCGATCCGATTCATCCATACCAAAACTGTATAGTTCTTCCCAATCCGTCCACGATCTACCCTCCTTGCGGCACAGCCCTCACGTGCTCATTCCTCGTACCATACGCGTACCGCGATCTCTCTCTAATATAAGTACGTTTAGTCTACAATCGAGGTAAGTATTGTTTGTGGTGTGTAACATAAGTAAGTGACTCACCCTCAGTCTTTCGTACAATTGACTGAGGGCTTGGTATTGGTAGGTATCGTATATATGTATGATTTTAGTCCATTGTCTCTTTGTCTGTTCTAGACAAAGAGACGACCCTGAGTACTGGCCTGAGTGTGATCAATATTGCAATCGCTCGCGGTGTGACCTTAACGCGACGCGCTTTGTCTCAACACTCCTCCTCACCACGAGTTTTCTGGTACTCCTCCTCATGCAGAATCCTGGGACATTCCAAGCATCGCGCATAGTTTTGTGAGCTGTGGGGTAGGTAGAGCTTTGGTGAATACATCTGCGGCATTGTCCTTCGTATTGATATATTTCACGATGATTTTGTTTGATGCGACTCGCTCACGTAAAAACTGGTACTTGATGTCCACATGTTTAACCCGTTGATGGAGCATCGGGTCCTCAGATAGATTGATGGCTGAATTATTGTTGTTGCGCCACTTGGAGCATGTCCTATTGCAGTCATAATGGTGCGGAGCCATATGCATTCCTGTGCGGCCTCATATGCCGCCATATATTCTGCCTTGCAGGACAAGGCTGCGACTGTCTTCTGTTTCCGGGTGGACCACGATATCACTCCAGATCCCAAGGACCAAGCATATCCTCCTACACTCCTCCTCGTGTCGAGGCAGTTGGCCCAGTCCGAGTCCGTGAAGCCTACCAATTGTATTGGATTCTTACCCCCCAGTAACAGACCGAGTGTACGCGTTCCCTTCAGGTATCGTAGTGTCCGAATTGCCGCATTCCAGTGAACCTGAGTATAGCAGTCTAAGTACTGCGAGAGTTGTTGAACAGCATACTGAATGTCCGGCCGAGTGGATACGGCAAGCCAGAGTAGTCCACCTACGAGCTGTGTGTATGGTATCCTTTTAATCTTGTATTGTTCATCATGAGATAGCTTCGCTGGGTCTGGGCGTCGTAGTTTTGTGCTGGGTTCCATGGGTGTAGAGACTGGTGTGGCGTTGGTCTGGCCAAATTGCTGTACGAGTCGGTCAATCAGGACTGTCTGAGAGAGGTGTACCTGTCTGTGTTCTTGATTCCAGCCTATGGTGATGCCGAGGATGTGCTTTGGGGTCCCCAAGTCAGCAATGGTCCATACGCTTTTGAGCTCACGTTTGAACTGATCGCTTGCTGCCTTCGTGCTCGTGATTGCTAAGAAGTTGTCAACGTGCACGCCTACAATGGTAATTCCTACACTGGTCTTCCTGTAGTATACACAGGCCTTGCAAGCAAGTCATGTGAAACCCCATTGTGTCATCTTGGAGTTCAGGGTCTGGTTCCATATGCGGCCAGCCTGTTTCATACCGTATAATTCTTTTGCCAGTTTGCATACCCAATTTTCCTTGCCTCTCTCTTCGAAGCCCTTTGGTTGCTCCATGTACACAGTCTCCTCCTCAGGTAGGACTCCATTCAAGAACGCGGTTTTAACATCTATTTGGTTAGCATCCCACCCCAACGTGGCTGCAAGATGTAGCAAGATTCTCCAGGATTCTGCACGTGCTGTAGGTGAGGTAGTCTTGGTGTAATCGCGTCCATATACCTGATTGAATCCCTGTACTACGTGCTGTGTCTTGAATCTGGTGATCCGCCCGCCTTCATCGCGTTTAATTGTGAATACAGGCCTACCCTTTAGTATACGCTGACCTCGAGGGACTTTCTTCCATGGAATGAGGGTCCAGACTCCCATGTCATGTAGTGACTTGAGTTCTTCATGGTATGACTCCTCCCAGTGCTGTCTGTTGGGTGAATTCATAGCTTCTTCCCAGGTCCGCGGCGTCTCCGTGTCGGCCTCAGGGTCCAGATCTGGTAGGTCTCCAATCGCGTCAAGTGCTGCCAGTGCCTGATCGAGGTCCAGCGCTTCTTCATTGATGACGTTGTCATTTGGCGCCTGCCTTAGATCTTCAATTGCCCGTTTACGCTCCGCCCTCATCTCTTTTATGCAGTCAGCTGCTTCTTTGGACTCCCTTACTGCTCTCTCAGTCCTTGTCTCTCCCTGTTCCCCATTGTTGGCTTTCTCTGTTGGGATACCTGTTCAGGTAGATCGTTGTACCTGGGTCTGGACTGGTTCCTTGTCTACTGGGTGTTGATCGTGGTTGGCTATAGGTATATCTTCCATTACTATGCTGGGAACGTTTGGGATGTCATCGTCGTGGTCTGCAGTTGTGATATTTGGAGTGAGGGTGGAATTTTTGGTAATGGATTTCATGGTAGGTGGATCAATTTGAGTCTCTGGTGTATGATGCGTGGCTGTCGTTGGATTATCATTGTGGCTTTCTATGAAATGGACGTGATAGGAGCTATAGACCTTTTTCGCAGTTTGGTCGTAACATCAATACGATTTAGAGTTCTGATCATAACCGATTAGCACACACTCAATGGACCTTTCAAAGATCTTGGGATTATTCCTGTTTTGGATTAGAACAAAAACTCGACAGCCAATTTCGCGGATGTACGAGTAGTTTGGTCGCTTTCCATACCATAGCTCATCTGGAGTTACATCGCGGACTGCCGAAGTTCTGGTTTTACCATGTAAATGAGTTGCTGTCAAATAAAACTCGTCCCAAAGGTATGGAGGACACTTTGCAGCGATTCTCATTGTTCAAGCCTTTCCCATGAGAGTTCGATGCATGTGTTCGACACGCCCCATATGGGCAGATGTATATGGCGCCCCGACTTTGAGAATGATCCCCTTCTCTTTGTACCACTTCTTATGTCCATCTCCGTTGAGTTCCTCATCTCGACCTGTTCGCAACGTTTTCAACCTTGAGCCGGTTTCATTCTCTCGTGCTAGAATCCATGCCTTTAATTCCTCAAACGCCTCATCTTTAGTTTTGAGTGGGATAGACCAGGGTTTGTTGGTATAGTCATCAACAATGTTCATAATATAGATATTGCCTGTACGCGATGACACCGCTGACTGTCCTGTGAGATCTACCCAGATCTTTTCCAACCTTCGCATTGCTCTATGCCCTTCCCCCTCCTCCCTCTCCTTCGGTACCAGTGTCCTGGTCTGCTTGCCCAGGATACAGTGGTCACAAATCAGAGGTTTGGATGGGAAGGAGGAGGGCATACCTTCGATCATACCAGTGCGCGCCATCTGAATGATAGACTGGAAATTCACGTGTCCTAGTCGAAGGTGCCATGACATGAGGTTTGGTGATGTGTGAACGGTGAGTGCAAGGGCATTGGACATGTCTAGTGCATAGAGGTCTCGCTTGGGAAAGAGAGTGGCCATGCCAATCAACTTGCCGTTGCTCCCTTTTGTTAAGGTTGCTCCAGTCTCATTGAATGTGGTTACGATTCCGTGGTTTCGTGCAAGTTTACTAATGGATAGTAGTCGTACCGTGGACTTTGGCACATAGAGGACGTCTCCAAGCTCTAAGAACGTGCTGTCTGAGGTGCGCAAGCGAACGGTTCCGATGCCAGTGGCCAGGATAGAAGCACCACCTACCCCTCGAATTGGCTTTTTGCGAATCTGATTTATGGTGATGAAGTCGTTCCTGTTGGGGGAGATGTGAATAGTTGCACCGGAGTCTAGGAAGAATGGTTCTGCTGTATGAGAATTGCAAGAGAGAGCTGTGTACTTGTTTTTGCTGGCTATGGCCTTCTCTTCTCCATCCTCTGCAATCCAGGTGTCGATTTCTAGATCCTCGATGTCTCGCAGGGTTCCGGTTGACGGGATTGTATCTGATGCAAGTCCTGCGAACTCCTCCTTCGTCAAGGGACTCGATTTCGCCGTCTGTGATGCTAAGTAGGCTGCTATAGTGTCAGAATCACCTTCCAGGGTGAATGCACTTCCTCCTCCTGTTGGCGTGAATGTGATCTTCAATGTTTTCTTTTTATCTTTATCCTTCTTGTCGTAATATGCAAGGCAAGCCTTCTTTGATTCCTCCAGTGTCTTCCCTTCCATTGCACCACCCTCGAAGATACACCAAGGCGCCGTGTGGCCTGTATGTACATGTGCTGGTCAGTTTCGAGCCTTACAAGTGGAGCAGATCAATCTGCTACCCCGGGAGGGTTTTGCGACAAAGGCTGTCGGCGTCGTGTCCAAAGGTGTGCCTCCAGATTTGTCGACGTCCATCAGGACCTGTTCGCCCTCCAGAAACTGACGAATTTCTGCCGGGCCATACTTCCCGGTCTCCCCGGCCTGTCCCAAGTCTCATGAAATGATGGAATGTATATGGTTGAAGGATTTATCTGACAGAGAGGATAAGGCAGCGATGGACTTCAGGAGATCCTTGGTGACATCACCGGCGTTGAAGGCGCGATCAATCTTATCAAAGATAGTGTCGATTGTCTTTGTAAGTGGCTCGGACAACGAGCACTTCGTGGTGAGTGCTTCCTGCAGGAGTCGGACTTGCTTTACAGGAACAGCGCTGCCATGGCGATCCTTCAGGTATGTCCACAGTTCTACAGGGTCCTCTTGCTCCGCACAAAGCTTCTGTTCGGATGGGGAAATTGCTTGTTTCAGGAAAGCACAAGCTAGGTGTTTGTTCAAGGTCCAAGCACGACACGCGCGTGGTTCATACGTGGGATGTGGAGAGGGGGGAGGGTCGAAGATGTATTCCCAGAGCTGCACCATTGAGAGCTCCAGTTTCATTGCGTACGCCCATTCCGCATACTTTCCATCATCTTTGTCCAGGATATGCCCATTCCAAGACGACGTGATCTTTTCTACTGGGAGGATGGTTGGATTACTTGAGTTATCCACCAGTCTCATCTCGGCGATTCTGGTGGCCGTCAAGGGCATGGGCAAGTCTGTATTCTCAGTCACCGAGGGCATAGTGCTGGTTGATGCGAGGCAGGGGCAAGGATAACAAGGGAAATTGGATAATCAATCTGGCAGAGATGAGTGACTTCTTTCACTCGCAAGTATTAGAGTTTAACGCTTTGTTTGTCAGAGACAGCAAAAGCCCATAACCTGTTAGAAGGTAAACCTAGATTGTAAGTACGTTTAGTCCTCAGTCTTTCGTACAATTGACTCTATTCATGCGTACCTAGATTGTAAGTACGTTTAGTCTACAATCGAGGTAAGTATTGTTTGTGGTGTGTAACATAAGTAAGTGACTCACCCTCAGTCTTTCGTACAATTGACTGAGGGCTTGGTATTGGTAGGTATCGTATATATGTATGATTTTAGTCCATTGTCTCTTTGTCTGTTCTAGACAAAGAGACGACCCTGAGTACTGGCCTGAGCGTGATCAATATTGCGATCGCTCATGGTGTGACCTTAACGTGACGCGCTTTGTCTCAACATATTCTACGAGACGGACGGCATGTATAACCAGGCATCACAAAATTGAGGTCAATCCTCATATACAATGGCAAAGTTGATTCAGTTCAGGATCAAGTTTCAAAGAAAACAAGCAGCATGCAGAATTCATACGCATCAAGATAAAAGGTCGAGTTTCATAGAGAAATTCTGAAAGAACCGTGGCCTATACGTGCCAAGAGAAGTTGATATGAAAGGCTTAGAATGAGAAAAAGCCACTGACATACATAAGGAGCACAGATGCGAAAACTTGAGAAACACGGATTAACTCAAGTTATGTTATATTTGGGTTGGTTGATGATGGAAGCAGCCAATGTGGTATATACTCGGATCTTTTCTTCTTGCAGTTTAAAACTGTTTATGCAACCCTATTGCTCCCCGGTAGTTCAGACTTCTTTGAGTCGGACAAAAAAGGTTTCTTCAAGAGCAAAGCATTCTTAGAGTTAGTGACTTGCTATGGGAGCTGTCGTACACTACCTGAGGTGACTCCAAGTGATCTTCCCTTGAGATATGATCTAGTTGCTGAGTCCCGTCGTCGAGGATGGTCAAGGCATCTGTTACGCTCACCGAGTCCACGGCAAAGCGGAGTTTGTAATTTATTGTACCATGCATGGGTCTTGTGTGCGGAGTTGTAATTTGCGTCTTACTAAGGGTGACGTCCAACTCGACCGGGGAGCAATAGTAGGACTCATGAATAAGCTCAAGAAGCTGCCTTTCACTTCAGAAGAACGGAAACAGCGCACATTGCAACAAGGCTCTTTTCTTCTTGAAATCTCATCTTTCTGACCCAAAGTCCTAGTCAATCCTTGCGACTTTCTCACTAGACTGCAAAACATGTCGGAAAAATGCTGGAGACCGGATCAGATGGAATCAGGCCTGATGAGGTCACTTTAGACAAAGCCGATTCTCAGGCCTGATCAGGTAAGCGTGCTCGCATCAGATGCCAGCCTGATCAGGTCTGATTAGGTGCGTCGCTGAAGGTGGCTGATCAGGTCCAGGCCTGATCAGGCCTGAGCAATGACAGATGTGATCAGGCCTAAGCAATGACAGATATAATTAGGCCTGATGGCTGTGACACGCCTTTGTTGTGCTATTACATTCCTCTATTACTTATTTACTTACTTACTTACTTATGAGATTCTTCCATGTGTGCTTAACTATGCCGGGCTGTCACCTTTCTTCTGAATCTCTCTGCGTCTGTTGCTAGGCAGTCCAGCTTTATCTTTCTCTCTAGTGCGGCCCTAATTCTCATAGTCATCTCATTTTTTGTTAATATTTGTTCTAGGTCTGTGTTCCTAGATATCCTCCATTCGCATCTAGCCTTCTATATGGTATAGGCTGCTTCTGACAGAACAATAGCTTGGAACCTATATTTGCCTTGGTCTTTCCCAGCAATGGCGCAGCCCAGCACTTCTCTGAGGGATGGTTTGGTGTCAGGGGACTCCTCATCTCTCTCCTTTTCTTGTTCTTTATTTTCTTTTCTTATCCTTCTTTTCCTTTCTTGTCTATCTTTTACCTTTAGTATAGTTCTTCCTTACCTTCTTTTACTGGTTCTGTCTGCTCTAGCTTACCTAATAAGCTGCATGTGACCTGGTAAATACCGAGTCACATGCCAAAGCTGCATGTGATCCGGTAAATACCGAGTCACATGCCAAAGCTGCATGTGATCCGGTAAATACCGAGTCATATGCCATGTCTGAGTTTTTCACTATTTAGGTTAAGGTTAGCCACCTTGTTGATCTGTATAGTTGTTTCCCATGCTTCTGAAGCCTCAGAAGCATCAGTCCTGGCATAGAGAATCCTTAGACTTGTTCTCTTTGGATTTCCCTCTGCTAGGTGAGTAGTTATTGTTGTGTTACCTATATATATTTTAATATACTTTGGATTTCCCTCTGCCAGCTGTGTGACTAAGCCATAGCCTCCAGAGGTCGCCCTTACAGCAGAACAAGTCTCTACATTTTGGTCTGGGAGCCTTCTTTAGCCTGCTTGAGCCCTCTCTTGTCTCTTTAAGTCACTCCCCCACTGGATTACTCCCTGCCCCTCTGTTGCTTCTATAACCCAACCAGCCCCCTCAGGACCTCTCTTGGACGCTTCTGCCCCTCAGGATGATGCCTGGGGTCGC
>QLOM01001848.1:0-33629 GCA_003313785.1 Termitomyces sp. MG148 | reverse complement strand
ACCACCGAACTTGCTGGATTATATCAGGCCATAGACACTATCTCTCAGTCCCTTCAGGCCCTCTTAGAGTGCCTCCCTCTCACTCCTACCCCTCCTCAGGCACCTCTAGTTAGGGCTGACACACCTCCAGTCCCTCGCTTTGGGGCCTCTCCCTCTGTTCATGCCAATATTCCTCGTCCAGCGCTCCTAGATGCATTCAATGGTGACCGAGCCATGGGCGAGCGATTCCTGCAATTATGTATCACCTACCTTCAGCTCAGTGGGGAAGCCTTTCCTTCTGATGCTCTCAAGATTGCCTGGGTTCTTTCTTACATGAAGTCTGAATGAGCTTCAACATACGCACTACGAGTTTTTCGACGTCCTGGAGGAGTAGAGAGCTTTGGAAGCTGGGATCAGTTTAAAAAGGAGTTCCGAACTGAGTTCTTTCTCTTGGACCCTGCTAAGGTGGCAGCCCTTACTCTCCGAGACCCCCATTGATATGGACAGGAAAAGCGGACCTTAGATGAGTACATTGACTCCTTCCGAGCTCTGGTTGAGCAGGCTGGCTATTCAGACAGTCTTCAGCTCTGTCTCACCTTCCAAGATGGCCTCCTCCTCTCGCTCATGGATCGGATTGACAGCATGGCCAAAGGACGACCTGACAACGCGCATATTGAGTCTTGGTATCAGGTAGCACGCGACCAGTGGCAGCTCATGGAGTTAAGGCGTGAGCTCCACCAAGGAACTACCTCTCGCTCCACCTTGCATGTGCCTTTACCTGCTCGTCCTTCCACCTCCCATTCCCTTCCATTTTGTGCTCCAGCCCCCGCTCAGGTACCTGCCACATGTCCTCTTCCTCTGGGAGTTCCTATGGATGTTGACGCCTCTTGTCAACGCTCCTCTCTCCCTCTCCTCTGTCGTCGCTGTGGGAAGCCTGGTCACTTTGCTCGATATTGTCCTCAGGGATTGGAGGTGCGCTATCTCTCAGCTGTAGAGCAAGAAGAGCTCCTTCTCCAGCTCCTGGCTGCCAGAGATGCCCCGGGAAACCCTTCCCCAGATGCACAGATCGAAGCAGAACCATTGGATAAGTCCATAGGTTCTGTGGAGGTTGTAGTGGAACCTTTGGATGAGTTCTTAGGTTCTACAGGGGAGGGTTTTCAGTAGGGCGACAGATGAGTTGTATGCCTCTGCCGCCTGGCGCTAATCAGTTTGCATGTCTACCAGTAGAATCTTAATATATCTCTCTCTGTCAATGATTCTCTGGTTGAAACTGTAAGCGTCCTCTCTGACGTACAAAATACCCCCTCGGTTAAGGCCTCAGCTGAGACCTCTCCTCCTCCTCCTTCTGTCCAATGCCTACGTGTCCCCGCTTGGGAATGACGCCTCCCTCGCTGCTACATTGTTGCCTCCACTCCCTCTCCTAACTCTCTGCGTCTCAATGTAGAGATTGAGACAACTGATATTCAGCAGACTCGGAGCGTCGTAGCTCTTCTGGACAGTGGTGCCACTGGACTCTTCCTTGATACTCGCTATGTAGAACAACACCAACTCACTACTCGGCCTCTCTCTCGTCCCATTCCAGTCTATAATATTGATGATATGCTCAACAAAGCTGGATCCATCCGCTCAGTGGTGGATTTAGTCCTTCGTTACCAGACTCATTCTGAGCATGCTGTCTTTGCAGTCACCAGCCTAGAGAAGCAGGACATGATACTGGGATTTTCCTGGCTACGCGACCACAACCCTGAAATTGACTGGGCCAAGGGTAAAGTGAGTATGAGCCGCTGCCCCCAACGGTGTTCTACATGTGCCAAGGAAAGTAGAGAGGAGCGCAGAGCCTCAGTCCATGAGCGCGCTGCTATACATGCTTGCCGAGTTGGACACCTCCCCTTTGCAGACCTCGACCTACTGGATCCTCCTCCCTTGGCGTTCCCTCATAGAAAGGCCCTCTATGAGGACGTTTGAGGTGTAGTGAGTGAAGCCCAGCTGGAAAATGGATGTGAGGGTGAATTTGTGTGTGCTCCTGACTCAGAGTCCCCAGACAGGGCCATTGAAACAGGTGATAGGATTTATGCAACTACTTTACGACCTCCCCCAACTGTGGCAGAGATTAGAGCCAGCCAAACTCCTTCCCAGCGGCTAGCTCAGGCTTTTGCCACTAACTCTGCTCCTAAGTCATTCCGGGATGCAGTTCTTTATCACCTGCACAACTTTGAGGACATTTTCTCCAAGGCATCATTTGACTCCTTGCCAGAGCGCAAGCAGTGGGACCATGCTATTGAGCTCACACCCACTGCTGAGCCCTCCAGCTGCAAGGTCTATCCTCTCTCTCCCCGAGGACAGGATGAGCTTGATGCCTTCTTGCAGGAGAATTTAGATTCTGGTCGCATCTGCCCCTCAAAGTCCCCAATGGCCTCCCTAGTCTTCTTTATTAAGAAGAAAGATGGTTCTCTACGTCTGGTTCAAGACTATCGAGTTTTGAATGCAATGACTGTGAAGAATCGCTACCCCTTACTACTCATTTCAGAACTTGTCAACAACCTCCGAGGTGCGTGCTATTTCACCAAGTTGGATGTCTGCTGGGGCTACAACAATGTGCGCATCAAAGAAGGTGATGAGTGGAAGGCAGCATTCTGAACAAATCGCAGACTCTTTGAACCTCTGGTGATGTTTTTTGGCCTCACTAATAGCCTGGCCACCTTCCAGACCATGATGAACGACATTTTCTGAGACCTCATAGCGGAAGATGTTGTGTGTATATATCTTGATGATATCCTCATCTATACCAAGACTTTAGAGGAGCATTGTTGGATTGCACGCATTGTGCTGGAGCGTCTCTGCCAACACCAGCTCTATCTCAAGCCAAAGAAGTATGAATTTGAGCAGACCAAGGTTGAATACCTTGGACTGATCATTTCTCATGGAATGGCTGAGATGGACCCAGTCAAAGTGGCTGGTGTAGCAGAATGGCCAGAGCCCAAGAACAAGAAGAAGGTTCAGGCCTTCCTGGGCTTCACCAACTTCTACCGGAGGTTTATTCAGGACTTCTCACACCATGCCCGGCCCCTCTTTGATCTCACCACTAAGGACACTCCTTGGCACTGGGATGTGGCACAGCAGACTGCCTTTGATGCCCTCAAGCAGGCAGTCACTTCAAAGCCTGTCCTCTTATTCCCAGACGATGACTCTCCCTTCTGAGTGGAAGCCGATAGCTCTGATTTTGCTACTGGAGCCATCCTCTCTCAGCAGTCAAAAAAGGATAGTAAGTGGCATCCTGTGGCTTTCTACTCCAAGAGTCTCAATGCCATAGAGCGCAATTATGAGATCCATGACAAGGAGATGTTGGCTATTATTCAGTCATTTGAGGAGTGGCAACATTTCCTTGAGAGTGCCAGGCATAAGTTTGAGGTGTGGACTGATCACAAGAACTTAGAGTACTTTTGGACGACCAAGAAACTTAACCGCCGACAGGCTCGATGGTCCTTGTATCTGGCCAACTTTGACTTTTCATTGCACCACAAACCTGGGCAAAGCATGGGCAAGCCGGATGCACTTTCTAGACGAGCTGATCATGGCTCAGGAGCAAGCGACAATGACAATATTGTACTCCTGAAGCCTGAGCTCTTTGTTATCCACGCTCTAGAGGGTGTAGTTGGCCAGGGAGAAGAAGTAAGCATCCTTTGAGACATCCGTCAAGGTAACCGGGAGGGCGCTCAAGAAGATCTGGTAGCCAAGGCTGCTCTGGCCTTGCATGCTCAAGAGAGAACTGGAGTAAAGTCAGTCCGCACTAATGAGTGGTCTTTGAAGAACGGTCTTCTTACTTTCCAGGGACGCATTTATGTTCCCAACCTACCTGACCTCCGGAGGCGGATTGTTGAGCAGCATCATGATTCTCGGATTGCAGGCCATCCCGGCAGATGGAAGATACTGGAGCTGGTCTCTCGGAATTACTGGTGGCCTCAGATGTCACAGTACATTGGCTCTTACACCTCCACCTGTGATCTCTGTCTACAAACTAAACCTCGTCGTCAGCCTCCTATGGGGCAACTTCATCCCTTACCTATTCCAGCTGAGCGTTGGAGTGTGGCCTCAGTAGACTTCATTGTTGAGTTACCAAATGCTCATGGATATGATGCAATCATGGTGGTAGTAGATCTCTGTGGCAAGCAAGCCCACTTTATCCCAACACACACCACCTGCTCTGCCATGGGCGCTGCTAACCTGTATTGGAAGCATGTCTGGAAACTCCATGGATTGTCAAATGCCTATGTTTCAGACCATGGACCTCAGTTTGTGGCAGAGTTTACCAGAGAATTGTATCGCCTCCTCCAGGTCAAACTCCACACCTCCACTGCTTACCATCCTCAGTCTGATGGCCAGACCGAGCGCGTCAACCAAGAGCTAGAACAGTATCTTTGGCTCTTCTGCAATGAACGACAGGATGACTGGGATGACCTATTACCAGAGGCAGAGTTCCAATACAACAATTGTGTACATGCTGCCACCCAGATGTCTCCTTTTCTTCTGGACACTGGTCGACACCCTCAGATGAGTTTTGAGCCTCGTGGACGACCTTCAGAGAATGAAGCTATCAATGAGTTCCTAGATCGGATGAAGGCTGCCCAAGAGGAAGCCAAGGCAGCCTTAGCTAAGGCAAAGGACAACATGGCCCGCTATTATGATTGTGGACGAACTCCAGCCCCCAAGTACAAGCCTGAAGATCGAGTCTATCTGGATGCCTCTGACATTGCTACCACCTGACTTTCTCAGAAGCTCTCTCATTGCCGTCTAGGACCCTTCCCTATAGTAAGGCAGGTAGGCCCTCTAGCCTATCGACTCAAGCTGCCTAGTGGAATGAGCTGGCTCCATCCAGTCTTCAATGTGGTGAAGCTTTCTCCTGCACCAGATGATCCAATTCTAGGTTGACGCCCATAGCCATCACCACCTCCAGTTCTTGTAGACAATAGGGAAGAGTATGAAGTGGAACGGATCCTAGACAGTCGACTCTTCCAAAACAAGCTTCAGTTCAAGGTCAAGTGGAAGGGCTATGGAATTGAAGACATCTCTTGGGAACCACAAGAAAATGTGTCCATGCTCCTGCCTTAGTCTGGGAATTCTACCAACAGCACCCTAATGCTCCCTGGGCAATTAGAGGCATCTACTTTCTTTCCAAGGTTGACCAGGCTGTCCAAAATTACTTCTACCCAGCGCATTGAGACGCCGCACTCTAGAGGGGGGGTGATGTCAAGGGACTCCTCATCTCTCTCCTTTTCTTGTTCTTTATTTCCTTTTCTTATCCTTCTTTTCCTTTCTTATCTATCTTTTACCTTTAGTATAGTTCTCCCTTACCTTCTTTTACTGGTTCTGTCTGCTCTAGCTTACTTAATAAGCTGCATGTGACCTGGTAAATACCAAGTCACATGCCAAAGCTGCATGTGATCTGGTAAATACCGAGTCACATGCCATATCCGAGTTTTTCACTATTTAGGTTAAGGTTAGCTATCTTGTTGATCTGTATAGTTGTTTCCCATGCTGCTGAAGCCTCAGAAGCATCAGTCCTGGCATAGAAAATCCTTAGACTTGTTCTCTTTGGATTTCCCTCTGCTAGGTGAGTAGTTATTGTTGTGTTACCTATATATACTTTGGATTTCCCTCTGCTAGCTGTGTGACTGAGCCATAGCCTCCAGAGGTCGCCCTTACATTTGGAGTATTGGATGTTTCTTTTTGTCATAAGTTTGTTGATAAAATTCTAGACATGCTCCTGCCCTGACACTTGACATTCCATGAGGATATGAGTCAGTGACTCCTCAGCTTGGCAAGTATGACACATTGCTCTCTCTTCAGAACTGCATATGTTCAGCCAGTATTTTCTTACCTTATACAGGTTATGTATTGACTTCCACAGGAAATTTCTAACTTCTCTTGACAAGACTCTATTTCATATTGACCTCCAGATTATTTTGTCCATGGGCATGGAACCTGTGTGTTCCCTTGTGGCCCATTGTATCACATCTAGGTTTACTCTTGTTTCTATTCTGTCTGGAGCCAACTGCATTTCTATTATTCCCTTGTAAAGCAAAGCCTGAGTTGCAGTGGCTAGCTTAGCCCCCGTTACACCGTAGCCCTCAGGAATCACAAGGTCGATCTCATCTTGCATATTTTTCCTCACTCCTTGGTCTGCTAGGCAGTTAGCCTCATCATTCCCTGTTATTCCAGAGTGGCCTTTGACTTTTTTCAGTATTGTCAGGCCTCATCTCTCACATAGTACTGCGACTACATGATGTCCCTGTTGGCTGCTCCAATCCAACCCTTGTCTTTGCGTCACCCTAGTAGGGTTGTCAGGTTGTCTATCATTAGCTGTGAATTGCTCCTTATTAATATTGATTGTGCATTAGGCACTGATGTTGCTGCCTTTAGGATGGCAATCGCTTTCCTGGTGTTATTTGTTTGCACTATGTAATAAGGTAACCTAATGACTCTGTTCCTTGGGTCATCTTGACCGAACCATCTGTGTAGATTGTAGTTAGGGAGGGCTCATCTTCTGGCGCCCTCTCATAGCGCATTAATGAGACTCCCTCAGACTCAGCACAGAAAGCTACATTTTAGCGACTTTCTCTAGTGCTTAGCGACTCCTTAGCAACTACCAACTCTCTTGACTCCTTAGCGTCTACCGACTCTCTCGACTCCTTAGCGCCTACCAACTTTCTCAACTCCTTAGCGCCTACCAACTTTCTCGACTCCTTAGCGCCCATTGACTCTCCCTTGACGTTCTTTAGCACTTAGCAATGTTCCTTAGCAACCACTGACTCTCTTTATGTTCCTTAGCGCCTACTAATGTTCCTTAGTGCTTAACAACGTTCTTTGGCATGTTTTGGAGCAGTTTGGCTCTAAGTTCAGCATAGGGACTTGTGATAATGAGTACTAGCCAACGGCTAAAGAAATTAACAAGTGACAGATAGCCAAAATTCATCATTTTCATGCTTAGCTATTGATCCTACTGCTTAGCACACAGCCTTGATGCATTAATACTTTTTAGGTTATATTTTTCATTTACACTGTTAAAGCACTTTAGCAACATTTTACATATGATTTCTTACTTTTGCTATAAAAACTGTACATAGCTACCACAATTAGCAGGAAATCACCAGAGTTTACAGCCTCTCTTTGACTCCTCACTTATTAGGCACCAACTATAGGTGTACACGTTATGCAAGTCCACCTACGGGACTAATCAAGACATTACGCAAACTTGTAAGCACCTATGGCCTAGTTACCTGTGCTAAGCAACATTCTTTTAACTTCAATAATCTTTTCTTCACTTACATGTGTTTCTGAGACCCTGCCAAGACTCAATTCTTGCTACTTAGCATGCCCAATGCTTTTACTTATAACTGCACCAGGCTACTATTGACTCTGACAGTGCTTAGTGACTTTTGGGCGTCATCAGCATGTTCCTCCTAGGTTCATTCGTCGGGGCAGTAAAGACTCTGAAGCCATCTCTTAGGGGGGTGGCCATCTCAATACTGAGGTCAAAGAGGATCCTCGAGTCTTCTTGGGTCCACCACTTCTTGTCGTCACTCAGAGTTCTGGTTATTGGAGGTGGGTATGGGTTTCATCTTGCTCCCAGCTTATTGACATGGAGTCTCGCTATGAGGCTACATTTGTGGGGATTTATACATCCCCTGCTTCTTAAATCCTGACAAGTCTGGCATGCGCAGTTTTTTCATGCTTTGTGGCCTCCTGTCATAGAGGCTAGAGAGTCTCCAAAGCTCTTCATGTCCTCCACCATCTTGATTTTGTAGACATCACGCAGACAAATCATTATGTTTGAGTTTATTTGGATTCTTTTATCCTTACTCATTCTTCTGTGCTTCCATATAGACATAGACTCCTTCACCTCCTGGCTGACCACTAGAGGAGCAAAATCTACCTTATACTTTTTGGCCGTTTTTACCATTTGTCGCAGAAAGGCTAGGAGACCCTTGTTGTTGGTCCTTGTGTTGATTGTGATGTTCTGCAGAAAGGGGTTCAGAGTCGGAGCCAATTCTCTTGAGGGCTTCTTTGCAACCCTTACACTTATAATTTTGTTCACAATGTAGGCTCATTTTGGTCTGTCGCTATCAAGTTTGAGGTAGCATTGAACTTTCATTAATTCTATAGCCTCATTTCTTAACTTCATATCTAGGACTCTTTTACCACCTTGCTTGAAGGGAAGGTGCAGCGTGTTTAGTCCAATCATGTGGGCTTTTGCAGTTCCTCATAGGAAATCTCATGACATCTTTACCAGGAGATCTTCTACCTGTTTCGGCATACTCTGGACCCTAGTTTGGTATTGCAATCTCCCACTGACCACCATACCTAATATTAACCGTCTGCTTTCTAACATGGGGTTACTTTTTCCCCACCTCTTGAGGTCTTTCGCTATTGCTTCTACTGTTGGCGTCCACACGCTTGTATGTTTGACCCCATTTTCTATGAAGGCTCCCAGCAGGCGCGTAGCCTTTCCTTTGCTTGTGATCTTGATGTCTACCAGGATAGTCTTATCATCCAAGGCAGACTTTCTTGTTGTTATTAGTGAAACCCTGTAATCTGTGGGTTATTCAGGGCTTTCAATCTGTCGTCCGCAAGGGTGCTGATTTTCTTTGGAATTTTTGGTTTCAAAGTCTTAGAATACCAGCGGACTTCTTCAACTACACATCCTTTAAACGCTTTGTGTAACATTTGTGGGTTGAAGTCGGGTGTTCTCTCATTTATGGATCGCTTAAGGTTCGTCTGATACTCCTCCTCCAACTCCATGAGAATCTTTATCAACTTTGTGTCCTTTGCCAGCATAGCTGGCATAGCATACCTCCTCTTTCCAATGTGTAGTAGCCTAGGATGTAGGAGCATTGCTTGTATCATGGCATGGTCTGTATTGATTGCAGTTCTCTTTATCCTCCAGTTTCAACTGAAAGAAAGGAGATTCTCCTTCATGTAAATGCGGTCAATCCTCAATTGAATTAGTCTGTTCTGCATCTGGAATGTGAAGTCTAGCGTTGTTGGGTATTCCTTGTGCCATCCGTCAGCAAGGTCAAAATTGGTTTTTATTTTGTGGAGTGCATTCACGTTATCAAAGGGGTCAGTGTGGGCGGGGGCAGGCGGTCAATGGCTTCTTCTACCACATTTGTATCGCCCAAGATGATGCTGGGTTCCAGCATACGAGGCTTCACAATCCAGTGTGTTTTTGGGTTTCTCCAGAATGTTTCATTGTTCTTGTAGTTATTTGGGGCATAAACATTAAGTATCCCCAGCGCTGTGTTATTGTATCACAGAATCTCAATTATCAAAGCCCTTCCTAGATCCAGGACCCTATATTGGATCTCTGACCACCTTATAGTCTTCTTGCTTAGCACAAAAGCCACGCTCTTTGCATTCGGTGCGTTATGGTTGATGCTGGATATGAAGTATGGCTGTCTCTCAAACAGGTGGTTCAATTTTTCTGTCTTTTCCCCATCAAAATGGGTTTCTTGTATTGCTAAGATGTCTATGTTGTTCTCTTGCATTATTTGGCGCATTTGGTACCATTTTTGGCACGTGGACTGCAAACCACCGCCCTTGATGTTCAGAGAAGCAACAGTAAGTGCACCTTTCCTATTTTTGCCTCTCAGGCTCATTTTCAGGGGGGGAGACAGTCCCCTGTTTTGATCTGCAGCATCAGCACAGTTGCCATTGCCAACTACTTGTACTTGCATTTGGGTCAGCTGTGCTCCATTGCTAATCCCTCCTAGGCCGTCATCAGGGCCCTGGTGTAAGGGCAAGGCTTGATGTCTGCGGAACTCCTTCCACAAAGTCAGCAATGCAAAGGGCAAGTGAGAGTCAAGCAAGCGCAGAGGCAGGCAAGAGTCGGGCAAGAGGCAAGCAAGGCTAACAGAGGGTTGAATGATGCTAGATAAGCTTATAGTTGGTTCAGTGGATAGGCCAGAAGAACACTGCTATTGTTCAGTCTGGGGATATTCTATCCCACAGGCTGCCTATATATACTATATTGGTGGCTGTGCTATTACTAATACTATTTACTAATTGGGCCCGGTATGTAAAGGAGTATGACTAACAATAATTGATGCTGAGTAAGGTCTAGGCATATGACTTATTAAGGCTGACTACTACAAGATGGAAGGAGAAAGGGTGAGCCAAGCGGCTAGATCTGCTAAGAATAGGTGTATTGTTGGACTAAGCTCAGAATAGTGTTGGACACCGTCTAGAGACCGGTCCCCTGACACCTGATCAATAGTATGGTCAGAGGCCTCTCCTGCCTAGGCAGGGAAGTAACCGTTGCCATAGTTGTCATCTATAAGTAGTGTATATATATTCATTGTGTCAGGTATGAGTGTTGAGAAATGTCTCTGAAAGGACATAGACTTAGGCAGGGCTGCTGCCAACGGCACTACCCTCATAAACACAATGCTGTCCGGGCATCTCCTAGCTCGGTCAAGGAGCCTGACTGAGATTACCTGTCATCCTTGAATGCAGTAAATTCATCTCAGTCTGTGGGGGCTCTAGGTGAGGGAAGCATAAATTTTTATTTCAGGGGCATATAGTGGGCTGAGTAGTGCTAACAACATTTGTAATTATTATCTGCATAGCTAGAAAACCTTCCTCCTGATCTTCTGCCTTCTCCTTTAGGATACCTACGACATTCTCTGTTTTTCTTGGGTGGGCGGCTGAACTGGGCAAACTCTGCCATCTCTTCAAATTCCCTGCTCTCATTTGCCATCCAGCTATCTAGGCTTGAGTAGGGGCAGTTGAAGGGGTTGTGGTCTGCACCTTTGCACTTGAAGCAGTGCAGACGTCGTTCTTCAGCAACCAAAGTCACACAACCATAGTCCATGTCCGCAAAGACGACGCTATGTAGGTACTGGAGTAAGATAAAGTACCCTGGCCAGGTGATGTTTGGAAAGTAGTGGAAGTACAGATTCCACAGGGATTTACGCACTGTCTGTTTCTTGGGGGGGTTTGCTAGGACCTCAGGCTTGGAGCGATAGATTTTGATGGCGGATATGATTGAAGTTGCTGGTTCCATGTCATGCTGGGATGTGTCATTTCCTGTGAGCTTACTCTTGAGGAGAGATATGAAGTTGTTGTTTGATATGAAGGTATCTCTGACAATGTGTGTGACTTCCTCCTCTAACTCATGGATGGTAGTCTCATCCTTGATGCTAAGGGTGAAGCCCTCAATTGTACACAAGAACCTAGGGACTGGCAGGGTGTAGAGTAGGAAAAAAGCTGTCATCTTCATTGTAGATATGATGTTGTTATTTACTGCTATCTTGAAGGCTTGTTCAGATATGCCCGATATTAAAAAGTAGTAGAGAGGCTTCTGGTGTTCAAATCTTGCTGACAAGGCAAGGGGCTTTTCCTGCTGGGGGGTGGACAACTTTACTCTCTCCTCTATCATCTTTGCAAATAAAGCTTTCAGATTTTCATTGGTTGTTACTAAGTTGTCTATCTTGCTACCTTGCCAGCTGCGGACCCATAATTTAGGTTCAGGATACTGATTAAAATGAGCTCTCTGCTCAGGGTGTAAGTTGTACCAAGGAGGAGTGGACAGGTGTATCTCTGGAAAGCCACCGACTGGGTACAAGCCAGTTCAGCAGGGAGCCTGGGCGGTGGCCTTGCTGCTTGTGCTTTGGAAGGAGGAATTGGGGGGGATCCTGAGTCTGGTGCACTTGCAAGGCCTTGTGCAGGAGACATATCCCCCTCCATGGTACATGTCATATCTAGCGTTATAAGGGGAGGAGCATTGCTTGGATGCCGGGCTGGAGAAGGAAAGGGTGAGCCCTGATCCACCATAGTCATATCTCCCTCTCTATTGCGCTGCCAGTCTGAAAGTTTGTTAGGGTCAGGGATGTACTGCCCAGCTGAGGGAAGATAGCGAGGGGCAAGGATGTGAGGAGCATAGTTGGCTTAGAGTCCAATTCCTCCATGTTGGATAGGGAGTTAGCCGTTGTGTTCCTTCTTTTTTTGTTGTGGTGGCATACTCCTGCCTGCTTTTCAGGGCTGGCTTCCTGCAGCCTTTTCTTCACATCCTGAAAGGAGGTAGACATAGACGAGAGGTAGCCGTGTTTGCTACAATATACATTATGGTGATTAGAGGGGGTGCAGCCTCATGTTCAGACTTGCTTGTACCGTCCAGGGTCTGGAGCGACACGTGTGGGGCCAGGTGGTCACCTATTACCTCAGAAGAAAATTTACTTACTAGTAACTGAAGTTATTGACTTTCAATTAGCTGTTGATTATACGTCAGTACTTTTATTGATTAATTGAGACAATTAGAACTTACAACTCTGGGAATTTGAACTTGGAGCCTCGCACAAAGAGCCCCCTCCAAATGTGAGCAAAACTTACCACTAGACCAAGTGGCTTATATTATACATAAAACGTGCCATTAGTATATCAGGCAGATTTTAGAGCCCAACCAACACATTTTTAATGAGTCCAGAACACATTGACAATTGATTCTTATTCAATACAAAGCTTATCAGTTTATACTTTCTCTGATTTAATGCATTGATAAAATGAATTACATCCATTACTTTTAAGACCATGTAGATCTTTTTACAGGACATTGTTCAATAATCTCAGACTCCTCCATTACATTGGGTCCAGGTGTAGTTTTTCCTCGTCCTCTGCCAGTAGCTCTGCCACAACTATGACTTGAACTACATGCATACTGATTAGTTTTTTGACCCTTTTGAGACTCAGACTGCATTTGAATTGAGTTAGGATTGGCCAATGACTCTTCAAGGCTTAGTTGTTGCTGAAGGTCAGAAAGTGCCTCAAAATTAGGAGGGTTATTGACATCTT
This sequence comes from Termitomyces sp. MG148, assembly GCA_003313785.1. NCBI lineage: Eukaryota > Fungi > Basidiomycota > Agaricomycetes > Agaricales > Lyophyllaceae > Termitomyces > Termitomyces sp. MG148. Next base: position 20,807 of record QLOM01001848.1, on the reverse strand, counting down.
GTGAGTACCAAGCAGGAGCAAGTGAATTTTGATTGAGATCAGCAACAGACTCAAGCTCTGACAATGAATCTGAGTCAGAGCATGTAGTTGAGGATGAGAATGCAGCTAGTCTTTGCACAGTTGACCCTGAAGCTGATCGTGCACTATTGGCTAAACAAGTTGAGGTGATTGAGAGTGCAAACATGAGAGGAGAAGAAGACCTAACAGTAGCTGACGGCTGCTTTTCTATTGATACAGAAGGAAGAAGTTGGCATGTAGATTGAGAAGTCATTGATACTGGCATGGGAGAATCTCCATGATCCAAAAGATCATCTTTAGCCCAGTCAAAATTCTCCCCAGTGTCTGAGTTGTTGTTGTTAGTAGTTGCTTTCAATATAGCCTGTCATGTGACTTTCTGCTTATTGTATATAGGTGACGTGTCTGGATGATGCACAGCATTGGGCACGCCTTGGAAAACTACAGAGTCCCATCTGGCAAAGAGCTTGGATACCCACAACTTGCTATCACTAGCCATTTGATCAATGAACCTTTTACGTTTGCAAAATGTGGTGCTGTACGGGATCTGCATGAACTTGCTAGTCACAGTAAATTCTTTGTTGGCTGATAGCAGATATACAGCCTAATGAATGGAAGAGAAAATCAGCACTCCACTATCTATGATTTAAGATACTGGGAGGAATACTTACAATATTTGTTGACGCTGAAATTAATTCTGAAGTAGTTTTGATGCTTCCTCATTTCATACCTATTGCATTGGAGGAAAGCTTTCCAGCGGTTACTAAAGAGCCCAGGCCAAAGAGTAAGAACTGAGCAATCTTTATAAAGAACATTGTTAGTATTAAGCTTGATTCTATAAGATCAAGCTGAGTACGTACTCTCATTAACACAGGATTAAGAAACATTGAACTCACATAAAGCTTCTTGGGATCGGAGTAAATGACAGGGCAGAACATATCATATTTTACCCTTGCATCTGTTGGCTTAAGTGAGATCAACATGAGACAGGCTTGATTTTCAAGGCGATTGAATGTTTGACTCTAGCAGGCGTTGGGAATGTCAAATCCCGCAAAAATTTTATCAGCATACTTGCGAATGTTTGAGACAGAAGTAGAGCAGATAGATTGAACTTGTGTGAGAACCTGTGAATGTATATCAGAGTAAATCAAAACACTTGTAAGTAATAGCAAAGTAATATTGAACTCACTGCATCCCTAAATGCAGGCAATTGCTCTATGAATCCATGAAACTCGGGAAGCATAACATCATAGAGTTTATACGTGGCACAAAGAGTATACAGAGCAGCAGAATCTTCAGTTGAGAGGTTGACAGCTTGTTTGAATGACAGGCGCTGGTCAGAGCAGCGTTGTAGAAAGGCACCCTCATCCGGCCAAAGCTCATAAAGGAGAGCATACTTCTTGGAAAGACAGATAATTTCTGACTTGTGAGGGATAAGCTGAGGATGGATGAGCCACTGAACTTGGTTTCCAGTGCTGTTTGCGGACCCGACCTGCAGTGCTTTTAGTAGATTGATCTCATCTTCTAATTGTGAAATAGTTGTGCGCTGTTTGACCAGCACAGTGCAGCAAGCTGTAAGCACCTATAAATGAGATGCAGATTAGATTTTGGCCGTGACAAGATAAGTAAAGAGTAAGAATAGGAATATAGAGACGTACAGTTGACATTTCTGCAATACTAGGTGAACGGAACCCCAGCGCAAGAAGAATCAACCCAAGAACGTTGTCAACAATGAGAGTCCTATCAGTAGTAGTAGACATGTCAGATATTGCAGTGTTCAAGAAAAGAGACTTATTATATACCTGTTGAGATTCATTGTGGCGGTCATTGACATGTTGCAAATCCAAGTCTGATGCAGCGTCAGGAGAATATTAAGGCAGTCAGTCTTAATGTAATTCACAGGCCATAAGATTCAGACGTAATAAAAAAGATCACCACTCTTTCAGATTACATGCTTACCATTGACAAGTTGTATTATATTTCTTAATAATATACATGGTGTCAGATTTCCAGCACAATCCAGAATAGACACATATGCTGCACCCTGGTCCCAGTGGTGATTCCATTGGTGAGGCATACAAGTCTACTCTGGCCTGTGCCTCAATCCAAATCCTCAAAAATTGTACAACGGCTGTCGTTAGAAATATGACAATTCAGTTACTTGTCAGTCTATTCAGATAATCTGACTCCATACCTCCACAAAAAACAGTCATATTTGGGTTCAAAAGTTGTGCATCATTCCATTGTATTGTCATAAATATGGATCCTTGAATTGATACCAGCCTATCTCAAAAAATTGATAAGACTAGCCTGTAACTTTCCAAATAAGTAGGAGTATAGTTTCAGAGCACAGCACAAAAAAGCTTCAATAATATTAGACTGACCATTACTAATAGAATCTGAATCCACAACAAGTCTAAAAATCCAGGATGAATTGGATCAGTTGCATGAGAGGGACAAGTTGCGTGATATTAGAGGACAAGGGAATTTAGCGAAGAAGCTAGGTGTAGAAGGCCGCATAGAAGGCCATGCAACATGCTTTTTGGGCTGTTGTTTGTTGACATCCCCAGAGGGTTGGGCGAAGAATAGTTGGATCATGACGGTTTTTGATTGTGCAATGTGATCAATGATTTTTAACAGCACGTGATTTATTAGTTGTTTGTCACCATTTTTGCCCATTGCACACCCGTAACATGTTCACGTTACCTACTTTCCAACCTTGCAGGTTTTCCTACTTCAACTGGATCAACCTAGACAACCGCTATCCCAACTATGGCGCCAGAATTCACGATAATCAAAAGAGACAATTCAGCAGGTTGCAACAAGAAAATACTTGTGGCGAAAAACAAGGTTGGTGTGAGGTCCCCAGTGATCATGTACATGATGAGTCCCATTTTTTTGCCAAGATCAACAGCACCCAAGCTGACTCGAGTAACCATGCTGGGCACTGGTGCGCCGTTAATTTCTCGCAAAGGTTTTTCTCCTCTCAGACTACTCCAGCAGTGTATCACCTGGTAAAGAAGAATAAAGCTCCTTCCATTGTGATTTTAGACGCTTAGAGTTAATGTGCTTAGATTATCTCCGGTATGAACAAAACACTATTCCTTGCTACAGATATAAATCAGACGTAGTTAGCAAGTTCTTAACACATTACAGGCATTTTGTAATTCATTGGCGTCTCTCATTTCCTCCAGGGCTGTTCTTGAAGGTGACGTTACTAGACAATAATGACTTGACCATTCACATTTCAACTCACCGACGTCCAGGTTTTGGCATAGGAGATGCATTGGCTACAGCAACACATGCACTACTTCTCACTGTTGTACAAGATGTCTTAGGTCAATTCTCAAGTCCGTGAATGTTCTCTCAGCTGGGGAATAATTAATCAACACCTCAACACCAACTCCAGCAATCATTGGCGCTTACGCTCTTGAGTCTTTGCTCATCCAAGCTCTATTGCTTCCTTGCTGACGTCCTCAACAACGTTGCAGCCATCTCGGACGCCTTCTCTCCTGTGTTCAAATCTATGTCCTTTCCGCCACTCAAGATTGGCTCCTTGTGCTTGAGCACCTCTTGCAGAACTTTGTGTGGAATCATAGCAGGAGGCTCAAAAGCCGCTATCACCTTATACTTTGCAATGCCGTTGATGGCTCTGTTCAGCTTACTAGTAAGTTCTGTCATGGATGAAGAATCCTTACTCATTGACTGACCTGATACAGCTCGGGATGCTCCTGGTCCTGCATATAAGTGGGCCCCAACTCACTTACAGTACCTTGTGCTTGCTCGTGATCCTTCATCTGTCAACCAACTACATCGCAGTATGTGGTCTTGAGTTGCATACTCTAAACAAACAGCATGCAGAGAAAACCTGGATCTTATACTGAGCATCAACAAGAAGCAAAGCACCGTCTCCCACAAAGATATCAAAGCTAGACAACATCTTCAACAGGCCTGAAGTCTTTCACGACAAAAAAGGTCATGTAATAGGCAGCTGTATAATCGGTTCAAGTTTTTCTGACGTCTTTAATGAATACATTCCTTCTTGCTTCCTTGAGATCTTTACAAACAAGGAAGGGAAGCATAAGCCAGGATCAAAATCAGAAGAAAATCAATCTTGTTCACCGTGGGCAGCATTTCAATAACAAACAATGATGGTTGTATTTTTTTTCACACGTCATTACTTGTTAACCCAACCCTCAGATTCAGAAAATCATTACTCAAGGCTTCCCATTCCACAACATCTAACTCAAGCAACTATGGTAGTTTCAGTCTGGCTGTTGATAAAGTTGGCTTTATTTGTGGCACGTTCCTCACACTTTCTCCAACATGAAATGATTTCTAAATCACTATTAGGTGTTGATTGATACCTTTTTGGAATTGCAAGTTTCATTCTAACTAGCATATGCATCCAACAAGCACTTGCTTTAAAATCATTTGTTGCTTTAGATATGATGCACTGGTACGCTTGATAGTCTACAATATTAAGGCCTCTCATAATAAGTTGTTGTGAGCATGCAAAAATATATCTGCATCAAGAATGTTGAATAAGAAATAGTCTTGATTTTGTGTTTGTGTGACCCTCCCTGGAACCATGACAACACCACAAATGATGGTATAGATAGAAATTAGCTCGCTGTTCTTGCATTTGTCTTCTTGGAAGCAAAGGAAATTGAGGTCAATGTCTTTCTGCGGCCGTCGGTCAGAATTTCAGAAGACAGATAAAAATGGTTAAACCAAGGCCAAAGAATAAGCTTGATCACCCACAGTACATAAGAAAAGGTGGACAAGGCATGCAACATAAGGCTTGTCCTGAGTATTGACTGGAACACAATCATAGCATGGGTGGCCATGGAATTCAGGATTGCACCACAGGTGGTCCATCTTGACTTCCCAGTCAGATATGCATGTATACTGGACTCTCAAGTAGCGATGTTCAGTTATCTATTAATAATATTAGAGAAACACAGGTTAGACACAATCTATATCTGTTGACACACCTGGCTTTCATCATCAAAGCTCACATTTTTTCCATTGGGAAGAGGAATGCCATAGAAAAGAAGGAACTTGGTCATAAACCTTCCCAGCTTTGATCTAAAGCAATCAAAGGCCTGATCATTTTTGTGATCTTTTAATACTTGCAACAGTGCTATAGGTGGCGTTGATGATCCAAGCTTTTGCAGTTGATTATAGGCACTAGAATCAAAACCAACTTCAAGCATCATGCTGCTTGAATCTAAATCATCATCAGACTCAGAATCAAAGCATAATGATTTTTTATAGCTATCCAGAGAATCAATATTAGAGCAAATCAAACCAGACACTAAGAAACATTGATCTGCATCCAGTATCTGTTATTGACATTTAATGTTTATAGACTTAGGTCAATTGAAGAAAGAAGAATTCTAGCATACCTGTTTTGCAAAATTCTTAAAATTTGAATGTTGAAGATATGATTGCTTGATTGGTCCATGCATCTTCTCATTTGGCTTAGTGCTGTAGTTGCAAGAAACACCCTTGGCAATGATGTCATCCAAAAGATGCTTTTGCAGATGTAACTTGATGAAGTTCTATGATTTTGGTTTTGGCAACCTCTCCACATCATCTGATGTTGCTCCAAGTATCCCATCATTATTGAGATCTTCAGGTCCCATACTATCAAGTTCACCAGTGGCATGAATTTGTTCAATATAATTCTTAATAAGATATTACAATAAGTCTTTCACTCTATCTTAAACAATGGACTTCCTGTTATCAAAGGTGTAAATACATCCTCCAATTCCTTCCTGCCAGCTTCTATTGTACAATCTGTATAGAGATCAAAACAAGCATACATCCAAACATTGAGGTATGAGCAGAGGCACTGAAGAAGGAGATATCCATTGGACTTTGTATCTGCTGATAATACATCTTGTGCAGCAAATAAGAAAATCTGTTATTAATAGTATAAAATATTATATGAGCATGATAATATCTGAATTGGAATAGAAATTGCATCTTGGAAATATCACAATTTTTTGATCCATCATTGAATGTGATATTCATGATAGATTCAAAGTGATTTAGTCCCCTCCATCATGGCATATGGTTAAAACTAAAAGCTAGATATGAGTGGATTGTTCCAAAATCTTTAGTTGAAGAATAATACCCAGAGTCAATGCGAGCAATATCCATTCGAGAGGTGATCAGAAACTTGAAAATCTTAAAGAAGTGATCTTCCCATAGTCCATTGTCATCAAAGTGCAAAATGTCATAGGATAGTGCATGATGAAGATCTCTATATTTAATAGACCACATAGCATTCTGTCAATGTAATCCAATGAATATTGATGTATTGGCACCCTAATTACAAAACAAAAGAATAACATACTTCAACTGGATGGAGACTTTGTTCTTTCTAAAGTCAACAAATCCTTTTTTTTCTATTTCAGCTGTATCCTCATGAACCTATGAGATGAATCAATTTGTCAGCTCAATGCTTGAGCACAAATAGATAACTAAACTATTGGTAACCAGCCAATGACACGGCCTCCACCTCTTCCATCGGTGTTTCAAATGTAGTGCAGAAGAAAGGCAAATTGCGCAACAATGGAATATCCCTTTGCAGTCCCAAAACTTGACAGTTTGGTTTTATCAGCATACAAGATGAGCGGAAGAAGCTTTGCAGACAAATTGTTGGGAATACACGACTGAGATTTACCACAAAAAGTTTGAGTTTGTAGGTTCAAAGTTTAAAGCATTGTAATACATACTTGAGCCTCCCAGGCTGCGCCACCTATCCATGGCTCAGAAATGAATTGCTCCCAAGTCACTCCTGTCCACCTATAATGCTTCTGGGCATCCCAAACAATATACGGCGCGATCATGGAGTCATCAACAACACTTTCAATGACCCAGTTCCAAGAATCATGTATATATATCTCTTGCGGGACTCCCTTGTATGAAACTTGATAATATTTTTTCTCGAACTGATGGTTCACCGTCAACCAAATTCCATGGTATCACACCCAAATCAAGCTTAAAACTCACTTTGGTCCGTCATTTAGATGCCTTTTCCCAAGATTTTCTCAAATCAGAAGCATTTTTGAGTGTGAAAGGATCCTTGATGCTGCACGCAACAGCTTGGTGAAATAATTTGATAAGGCAATCCAATTGACTCCTGTTGAGAGCAGCTTCAAGTCCCAATTCTGCAACTTCAAAATCGAGTCAAGAATTAAAAGGTTTCCATGGTTTTGTATCAGGCAGAGGCATTGTTTTCTTAGGGAAACACTCGCTATAAGACCCTATCTTGGGCGGAATGCCTGAATGAGGATGGTGCTCAATTTTAAACAATTCTTCTGGCTCATAAGAATTGTCTAGACTAAGTGAATTGTGATCATTGTTCAAGTCGATAAGGCATTCAGATCCAGAGAGCATTGTTATATCGTTGACGTTTGACGCTTCGGTATCTTGTAATAGGTATTTTAAAAGATTTAGAGTCGACATAATTGGAGCCTACCTGTTGCGTGTTGAGATTTGATGTCATTGTCCTTGCACAATAAAAATGAAGCAGATTCAAACTGCAACTCGGACGTGTGGCTTTTAGATTGGTTGTAGTCTATTAATGATGTAATTTTTTATCAGCTCATTGACACCAAGTCACAAGTTCATATCAGTCATTACCACATCGACTGAGTACACTTGTATTGAACAGGTTATGGGCCCCATGCCACTCAGTAGAATGACTCTGAATTTTTTTTTTTACTTGACCTCAAAACTGACACCAACACCAGACTATACCAGTAAGCATGGCCCAGAACCTGGCACTATTCCTGCTACTCCCGGAGGAGAAGTTCAACAGGTCAAACTGGACTACCTTCAAAATCACCCTGACCAAAGCAGCTCATGGATGTGGGTTGCTGTGATACCTGGACAGCAGCATAACAAACCCAACCTCCATCCCCTGGCTAAGGGAGGGTTGGATGAAAAGACCCTGGCCGTCACCTCCACGTCTTGGTGGGGCACGACGAACCCCACCCCAGATGAGTGGCTCCAGCACAATGCTTATGTCAGGAGCATGATTGTCCTAAACATCGTCAACCCAATTGGTGCAGGCGTAAGGATAGATGGGTCCGCAGCACAGGCGTGGTCCTTCCTCACCACTCTAAACAATGCCAGGTCAGACCTGGAGCTGATTTGTGCTAAGGAAGAGCTCACCTTCATCAAGTATGCTGATGGGTCGAGCATCAAAGCACACTTCCAGGCCATGCGCACCGCATGGGCTAGGGCCAACGACAAAGGTGCTGGGATTACCGACAGGAGATTCAGGGCCTATGTTACCAAGTCAATGCCAGCATCAGCGTCGTGGGGCATTGGTAACCGGGACACTGATGAACAAGACCACATCGGCCGATGTAATTGTACGCCTGACGACGCATGCGCTCCTCCTCCATGGCATATCTGTGATTGCCCCGGCAAAGTCTACCCAGGCGCTGGTCACGCAGACCACCCCAAAGTCAGAGAACAAGAGCGTGGTATGCGCAAACCCAAACTGTGGATGTACTGGACACACTATGGACAAATGTTTCTGCAAGGGCGGTGGCTTAGAGGGTCAGTACCCAGACTAGTGGAGAAAGGGCCAAGGTAGAAGCAATGCACAAGCCCAGATCCAGACTGCAAGCACCCCCGTAGCCAACACCACAACATTGACCACGCCACAAGCCAACTCTGTAGTGACACCGGCTAGTAATGCGAGCAGTAACCAGTGCCTAGCCTTCTTGACAACCGCAGGGGATACCACAATGACTAAGCAGGTGACATATGCAGACTCTGCGGCTAGCAGGCATTTCTTCGTGGACAGAGCAGACTTTGTCACATACAGGCCACTGGAGGCAGACTGCAGAATTGGTGTGATGACTAGTGGCACCTTTGAGATTAAAGGCTGTGGGAAAGTCAGAAAGTGGGTCAAGTTTGGAGGAGAAGTGGTCAAACTCACCCTCAAAAACGCCCTACACATGCCAGGCCTGAAGCATGACCTCATTTTGATCAGCTCCCTGGTCCATAAAGGAGTGAAACTCAGCATTGACGGCAGTGGCGCAACACTCTATGCACCTGATAGTCACCCCTTCATGCGATGTCCCATGTTTGGGACAATGTTTGTGGTCAAATTTGTTCCACTGCCACCAACGGCATGTGTCGCCAGATCCCTTAGCCACCCTACCGACCTCAAGACCTGGCACCGCTGTCTGGCTCATGCGGCGGAGGGGACCGTGAGTGAGATGCTGTGTGGTGGCATGGTCGATGGGCTAAAAATCACCAAGATGACCTCGCAAGGCAGATGCAAGGACTGCATAATATTGGGTAAACAAACCCGACGCCCAGTTGATGAAGTCGTCACACCAGAGACACAGCCTTACAAGAGGGTGGCCTTTGACTTATGGGGCCCAGCTTGCATCGCAACCACTGTGGGGAAGATGCTGATGTTGGTCACAACGGACCAGGCAGGTGCAAACGGACCAGGCGGGCATGGACTGTGAGGCATGGTACCTCTCGCACAAGACCAAGGAGGCAACTGTTGCATGCCTAGAGGCCTTCAATATCCGTGTGGAGACGCAGTATGCACTCTGGGTTAAGTGCGTCCAGACCAACGGTGGCAGAGAGTTTGCAAACGACCTGTGGGACAGCTACTGTCAGAGACGTGGTATAAGGCACGAGACTACGGCGCCTCACTCATCATCGGCAAACAGCGTGGTGGAGTGGAGGAATTGCACAATTCTGGACCTTGCCTGTAGCATGCTGAATGACTTGCAATTACCGGCCCACTACTGGGGAGAGGCTACATCAACCACTATCCATGTGCTGGACTTCATCCCTAGCTTGCAACACCCTAGCAAGACACCATACAAGATACGAACAGGTGTGCGGCCAGACATATTGTACCTCCAACCCTTCAGATGCACAGCATACGCAAAGGTACCCAGGGAAGACGGCACAAGCAAGCTCAACCCCTGCTTGGTGAAATGCATGCTGGTGAGTTACTTCAGACACGGGGATTATAAGCTCCTTAACCGTGCCACTGGGAGGATGTTCCACTCCTGTGACATCATTTTTGAGGAGGGAGTGGCGCACTGCACCCTACCTGAAACCCGCAATGGGTTAGCAGCCAACTTGTATGAAATCCTCGATGTGCCAGTGAACGCCCCTAATGGAGCTGGAGCTGCGCCCAAGCCCATGGAGACCAACAAATGCCACAACACACCCTGTGTACCTCCGGCCCCTGCAACTGACCCGCTGCAAAACGACCTTAGCGGCGGGGGTAGAAGTCCAGCCACACAACGAGGACCCGCCTGAGCCCAAGAGCAAGGAAGAGACATATGCGAGCATGCCAGGCACAATGGTGACCCACACGGGGAGCAGTGACAACACGTGGGTGCCAAGGTCATACTCAGAAGCCATGAAACGCCCCGACCTGTGAAAAGGCCCAATGGACAATGAGATCAGGAGGATGCACAAGAGGAAGGTGTAGTGGTTAGTTGAGCATCCCCCTGGAGCGCGGACAATGAAGAACAAATGGATGTTTGCGCTGAAGTTGGATGCTGATGGCAAGGTTGTAGCCTGCAAAGCCAAGCTGGTAGCAAAGGGGTTCTTGCAGATTCCCGGGGTTGACTACTTTGCGACGTACGTGTCGGTGGTCAAGTACAAGTCCCTCCGCATCAACCTGGCTATTGGCACCATCCTCAATTATGAGATGTGGCAAATCGATTATACAAGCACCTACCTTAATGCCCCCACACAGGTACCCATCCTCATGGAGCAGCCCAAGGGATATGAGCTTTGTCCAAGTGAGGTCTACAAGGTGGATGTCTTCACGGGCAAGTGGGTCCAGGGGAGCACGTATGGCGAGGCCGTGGAGCATGGGAGTGATGACGAGAAAAGCCTGGTCTCACTGGTTGACAAAGCAATTTACGGCACGGTGGATGGCACAAACAATTGGTGGCGCACCTTAGACAATGACATGAAGAGGCTTGGATACCAGCGTTCTGAAGCGGATCAGTCAGTAAGGTCGAGATACAGAGATGGTGAACAAATGATAACAAGCACTTACACTGACAACACGTCTGGAATGTCTTTGTCAAAGGGAGAGGCAGATCGAGCGCAAAAGGAACTTGGTGAAAGGTTTGACATCAAAGATCTGGAAGATATCAAGTTCGTCCTTGGGATCCGAATTATCCGCAACAGAGCCCAGCACCTCATCACCCTAGACCAGGAAGAGTACCTGAAACGCACGTTAGAAAAGTTCAGGATGACAGAATGCACACCGAAATACACGCCTTTACCACCAAGAGTCATTCTAAGCCGTACTCAGGCACCCACAAGCAACGAGGAATGCCACTACATGGCCGACAAGCCATACAGCAAAGCACTAGGATTGCTGATGTATGTGCAGATAGGAACGAGGCCGGACATAGCCTTTGCCATCACCAGTCTAAGTCGGTTCATGTCAAATCTGGGCAAGCAGCACTGGCTTGCACTACTCCACGTCATGCGGTACATCAAGGCTACCTTGCACTACAAAATCCGATATGGCGGCCCTGGATATGTCAACTACATACCCCGCGGCTTCTACAACTCGGACTTTGCTGCAGACATAGACACACAAAAATCCATATCGGGTGGAGTGTACCTCCAAGCGGGGGGACCAACTAGCTGGAGCACCAAATTTCAGGACACAGTCTCGACGTCAATGACCGAGGCCGAGTACATCGTGTTAGGGAAAGCGGGGGAGCAGATACAGTGGATGTATGCTGCATTGGCGGAAGTGGAAATGAAGGTACCGTGGCCAGCAGAGCTTAAAGGCGACAACAACGGATTGATCGCGATAGCCCAGAACAAACGGAACCACAACCGAGTCAAACACATAGACGTACGCCATCACTTCATCAGACACGCGGTCGAGGAAGGAAGAATTAAAATTGAGTATATACCAAGCTCAGAAAACCTCGTGGACTTATTCACGAAACTGCTCTCACGACCCCAGCACCACAAGTTCTGTCTCGCCCTGCGACTATGCAAGGAATGAAGTGCACCACGAGTCCGGGGGAGTGTTGGAGGAGGGATCGCGGAGCACACGTGACCCTGACGCCGCCGCCGCAGAGAGAAGTACAGATTAGGAAAGGAAGGAACTATACAGTCAGAAAATAACAATCGGATTCGGAACGTAGGACACCTCAGTCGTTACCACATCGACTGAGGTGAGATACTCATTACTAGTTACGTACATATCGGTACTGACTTACACCTACCAGTACACTTGTATTGAACAGGTAGTCATACTAATATATATCAGTCGTTACCACATCGACTGAGTACACTTGTATTGAACACGCGGTATCTGGATTTCAGCGTCAACACGCTCGAAAAATGCTGCATTTTGACGTGCATCCTCTTGCCTCTTCATACACGCTTTCCTATGGGTCGCGATTCCTCGGCTCTTACAAGTTTGGCCACAAAATTCGCATCTTGTGTAGCCGTATGGTGTTCGAGGCCGAGGGATGTTCATTGTAATCAAGAAGGAGGATTCGAGAGGTCACTACAGTCTAATATTGATAGGAATAAACAAAGAACGTAATATTATACAGTAAGGTTTGGCCTGATCAGATTAGCACGTATCTAATCAGGCCCGATTGAGACGGCATGAAGGCATGATTTCACCTAATTTGGTTTTCAGCGCCTGATTAGGCATCAGGGATTTTTCCGACACATGCTGGGACTATCCCAAGACTCTCACGGGGCCCAAATTGGGAAGGAGACCGAGAGGCGGGGAGTCCGAGACTACTCTTACTCCTGGTCTGGCACAGCACTTGCAAACTGTTCTCGTGGAACAAGCAGAGAAAGAAAGGTTGTCTATGTGACTAATCGCTCAGGAAACAGGTTCTGAGCTGTGATTCCCTCATAACTTGTACGTTTCATTGTGAGTTCTTGGTAGTCAGTTCTACAGTGTAAGTCTAACTTCCTGTCTAGGTTATGCACAAAGTGTTCTATGTCGTACGTCTAGTTGCCAAATGCGTCGATGTTAGACCTGGGGTCTAAGAAGGAAGGTGCTGTCGTTGTCCATTTATCAGTATGATGACAGTCCTTGCTGATGCATGGCATTTTCAGAAATGTGAAAAATCATGTATGCAGCGCCGAAGATCCTGATATACCGGATTGTTGTGATGGACGGTACACTATACCTCTGTTTGATTGTTTATAAGTAAGAGTAAGTTTATGTATAATTACGGAACAAATGTGCGACCAAAAAACCACGTTGTATCGATAACCTTTCATCTACTTTACAGATTTACACGGGCCTTGCGAGGTGAGACTCCTGAGATTGGAACAGAGGATAAAATACAGGGGGTTCCACCTGTGCCAAGGCATAGGAGGTGAACGACGCCTTGAAACTCCGCGATTTCGGCATGAAATAAAGGGACTGTTGAGCAATGTAAAAGTAGTGCAATATGTGGCACTCCGCTCTGACCGCAGTGGGTAAAACCCCGCGTGAGGCATCAATGAATGCCAGCCAGTCATACTTGAGCTCAAATTAGTTTAGAACCGCAACGAGAGAAATCGATATTTAGTATGCTCATTGGAATGAAATGGCATATGACGGGTATGATATGCCGGGTAAGTAACATCTGCTCCCGCCCACAAAGATACGGAATGAACCAAGAAAAAGGGGATTTCCAAATCCACGTCAATGAACCTCACTAGACCATTAATCGTGAGTAATTGAAAACGATTTGGACTTGTTATAATGAACGAAGATGTCCCAGAGAAATCAAAATGAAGACATGTCTAAGTGTTGCGAAGCCCCTGATGTCGAGTTGTTTTACGAGATCCTCACACACAATGACACTTTTGACGTCTCGAGGGTACGTTCTAGTGGAACCAGAAATATTAAAATAAATTTCAAATACGGACAGGCTTGAGACTGAGACCAAAAACAGACTGTCTTGAACGCATAAAAGGCGACAAGAAAGCGTACAACTTCTTCAGTCGAACACCCAGTTCTACTAAGCACTCCACTCACAAGATGTTTACTCGCACCCACACCTTGTTCTTGTTCTCTGCTATCGCTTTCTTCTCCACTGCTGCTGGTGCTGCAGTTGTTCCTCGCGGTGACACCTGCAATGCAAATACCGGCACTCAGCAGTGCTGCAACACTGTCCAAGACGTAAGTCACATACGCCGCAATGGACGAGGATGACCACAGCCTCACGACTTGTTTGTAGGCCTCGGATCCTGTTGTTAGTATTCTCAAAGGTCTCCTCGGCGTCGATATTGGATCAGTCAGTGGCATGGTTGGAGGTAATGACAAATAACACCCTGAATTGAGGAGCCAGCACTAAGCACGGTTCCTTGTAGTTAATTGCAGCCCGATCACCGGCAGTACTTCATGGTAATTCATCATATACTCTTTCACGATATTAAACTGACGTGCCTGTATCACATCAGCAACTCCCAGGCTGTATGCTGCAATGGCAACACGTTCGTGAGTATTCTCGACGTCTCGGTTGAATAACTTTCCAGTTGCTTACGAGGGTAAACAGAATGGCGTCATTGTTGTTGGGTGCTCTCCCATCAGCGCCTGAGGGTTACCATAAAGCAAATACTTCGACAGTGTCCTAGTGTACCATAACGTCCGCTCTTGAAGTACATATGGAATATAAATGAACTTTGTTAGTGTCCTGCAACGAGGAAATTAGCAAGAGAGTTATAGTACAAGCAAAACACCGACGCAAGAAGGGCCCGCAACGAATATTCTACGCGACTATAACCAGGCATTACGAAATTGAGGTCAGTCTTCATATACAATGGCGAAGTTGAAAAGGTCGAAATTTAATTACATAGAGAAATTCTGAAAGAACTGTGGCCTATACGCGCACAGAGAAGTTGATATGACAGGCCTAGAAGAAGAAAAGCCACTGACATACATAAGCACAGACAACTTGAGATATCAAACGCGGTTTAACATACCTCTTAAGTTTTCGGCTGCTGGGATACTGACCTCACGAGAGCAAAGCAGGGGGAATTCGCAAGAAACTGCATAAAGCTATCTTAACTTGGAATCAAGGGCCATCACTCGAGAGTCAGCAAGGCGAGAGGAATAGATTGTGACAAAACCACGAATAAAGACTGATCGCACTCGTCAGCATTATGATGATCTTTCACCGTACACATCTTAGTTCAAGTCCGAAAAGCCAGTTTACATACTTGGGGAAGCGACCAATGCCGGAACGGCATGGCATATACCCGGATGTTGGCTTGACTTGACAATGCGTATTTTCCAGTCATAACTTAGATGTGAGATCGGATGGATTGCAGAGCGCATTGATTTCTGAATAGTAATTACATAGGAGGGACGAAGGAGCTTAATTAAAATCTGCAAGCGTGACATGTCACTCGACACGTGACCATGATGTTCTGGACAAACGTCGTGGATTCTGGAGCATTCCAAGTGGAACCAAAAGTGAGTTCTCATCTTTCTGCTTTTTTTCGATGAGTTATCTACGTACGCCTCAGCTCACTTCGAAGCTCTCTAGCCATGAGAAGAAGCCACATTCTCTGCGCTGATTCCATGTTTTTCACTTTCCAATGCGTTCGAACTATTCTGACTTGTTGCTCTCAGTTGCTCGTCCTGTTTAGCTCAAGATTATTGCTCCTTGTTAGTGTTCTCTCCCCTTCCCTCTTTATGATGCACTTTTTCTCTGCATATTTTTTTTTCCATTATTACGTGCCTGAGGCGCTTGGCGCCTATGTTGCACGGTACTACTGACAGGATGAAATGTCTACAAGGGCCACAGAATTCCACCCCCCCCGCATACGCGGAGAATGAGCGGGCCGGCGTATCCTACGCCGTTTAGACTGCCCCCCTGGTAAACCCTGAGGGAGTTCTCTGCATATCTTATGTGACGTGCTTGCACAACGGGCTTGATTCCGTCAGAAACCATTAGTCTCTGAGCTATTTGCCTTGTCCGCTCTGCTGAGCCATATTTTGACTTCTCAGGCTCTTAGTATAAGTCCTTATCTCTCAGGTTTCTCTCAATCGTTGTGCATCCTTGGCATGTTTATCTGTAACGATATATCTGTTCTTGTCATCCACTGGACTTGTAGTTATGACCCCTGACAACATGGCTTCACTTGCACTTGTGGTTTCTTGTTTAATGTAAGGACACATTCAGACCAGTTGTGTGTTCATAGATACGTAACCACATGTATAACAGAGGAATTCGAAAGGAATGTTAGGTAAGATATCAAGGGATTCTACTAGTTCAGGGACCTCGTGATCGACAGGTAATTGCGAAGTACAAGTGGCACCCCACATCTTCGCCATGTCACACGTTGAGTTACTTCTTTTACTCACTTGACCAACCTTCCTTCAGAATTTTTGCACTACTTACTTAGGACTGATGAATGATCGTGTCGTTGAGCATCATCTGCATGAATACCCAAGCTCCAAAGTACCTCCAATGCCTCCCCTTTTGCAAGTTCATATTTCACTGTGAATGTCGGAGATCAATTATTGACACAACACCATACGTTAGCATGTAAATATGTACTTATCCACCATTGTCGAGCTTATGTTATGTATACTGTATGATATTGTATGCCCGGCCGTGCTCATCGAGGCCTTTGTAATACTCATGCAAGACTCAACGTCATATCTATTTCTACATATGAAAAAAATTGCAGAATAGCGCGGTACTTTTGGTTGCGCACATCGCGGAGTCAGCTGTCAGTGTTTCGATATTTGTTACAAAACAGTAGATGTAAATTCGATTATAATTCAGAACGGACACATTCCGAGTCTGCTATGAGTCTCTGCTGCGAGAATGGCTGTGTGGCGCACAGAAATCTTCATACCCTATTCCAACTTACCGCTGACTTGTATTCCTCAAGAATTCAGCTTAGATCAAATATACACCTGAAACCCAAAGAAATAGAATGATATCTGCTACGAGAGAAGTTACTCTATTTGTCATTATGTGTGACACTCCTTGCTGACGCATGGCATTGCGTTAAAAATGTGAAACTCATGTGTACAGCGCCGAAGATTTTGATATACTGGATTGTTGTGATGGATGGTATACAGCTTCTATACCTTGGTCTGATTGCTTATAAGTAAGAGTAAGGTTATGCATAATTATGGAACAAAAGCCTCGTGCGACCGAAAAACCATATTGCATTGATAACCTTTCCATCTACTTTACAGATTTACACGGGCCTTGCGAGGTGAGACTCCTGAGATTAGCACCTATCTAATCGAGCAGAGGATAAAATACACGGGGTTCCACCTGTGCACAGGGTATTCTCATAGGAGGGTAACAATAAACGAAGCTTTGAAACTCCGCGATTTCGGCATGAAATGAAAGGATTGTCGAGCAAATGTGCAAAGTAGAGCAATATGTGGCATATCTCTGCTCTGACCCCAGTGGGGAGAGCCCCGCGTAAGGCATCAATTAATGTCAACCAGTCATACTTGAGCTCAAATTAGTTTGGACTCGTAACGAGAGAAATTGATTTCTAGTATCCTGATGGGAATGAAATGGCATATGATATGATATGCCAAGTAAGTAGCATCTGCTCCCGCCCACGAAGATGCAGGATGATCTATAGAAGCAAGAAAAGGGGATCCTCCAAATCCAAGGCACGAAGGGTCAATGAACCTCACCAACAAAAAGTAGACCATTATTCGCGAATAACTAAAAACGATAAGGACTTTTGGCAATGAGCTAAGATGTCAGGTATCAAAATGAACGCCGTACAACAGACATGTTGAAGTGTCGTGAAGCCCCTGATGTCGAGTGGTCGTTATGAGATCCCCAAACACAGTGACAGTTCTGACATTCCGAGGGTGCGGTCTAGTGGAGCGAAACATATTAGGATGAATTTCAAATACTGATGGGCCCGAGACTGAGACTGAAAACAGATTGGCTTGAACGGATAAAAGGCGACAAGAAAGCGTACAACTTCTTCTGTCGAACACTCAGTTCTACTAAGCACTCCACGCACAAGATGTTTATTCGCACCCACACCTTGTTCTTGTTCTCTGCTATCGCCCTGTTCTCCACTGCTGCTGGTGCTACAGTTGTTCCTCGCGGTGACACCTGCAATGCAAATACCGGCACTCAGCAGTGCTGTAACACTGTTCAAGAAGTAAGTCGCATCCGCCGCAATGAACGAGGATGATCGCAGCTCACGACTTGATTGTAGGCCTCGGATCCTGTTGTTAGTATTATCGAAGGTCTCCTCGGCATCACTATTGGATCAGTCAGTGGCCTGCTTGGAGGTGATGACAAATAACGCCTTGAAATGAGGAGCCGCCACTAAGCACGGTTTCTTAGTTAATTGTAGCCCGATCGTTGGCGGTACTTCATGGTAATCCATTTTTTGTCAAGCATATACTCTTTCATGATATTAAACTGACGTGCCTGTATCACATCAGCAACTCCCAGGCTGTATGCTGCAATGGTGACACGTTTGTGAGTATTCTCGTCTCGGTTGAATAGCCTTCCAGTTGCTTACGAGGGTACGGCAGAGTGGCATCGTCGTTATAGGGTGCTCTCCAATCAACATCGATATCAACATCTGAGGGTTATCATAAAGCAAATACTTTGACAGTAGTCCTAGTGTACCATAACATTCGCTTTTGAAGTACATATGAAAAAAAATAAATGAACTCTGTTAGTGTCCTGCAACAAGAAAATTAGCAAGAAAGTCATAGTATAAGCAAAACACCGACGCAAGAAGAACCTATGTAACAAATAACATAGAGAAATTCTGAAAGAACCGTGGCCTAGACGCGCAAAGAGAAGTTGAACCTAGAAGAAAAGCCACTGACATAAGAAGCACAGACAACAGAGTCATATGTACTGTCACAGGCAACTTGACAAAGCAAACGCGTCTCAAGTTTTCTGCCGCTGCGATATGTACTGACGTCACGAGAGCAAAGCAACGAAATTCACAAGAAATTGCATAAAGCTATCTTAAACTCGGAATCAAGGGCCATCACTCGAGAGTCAGAAAGGGGAGAGGGATTGATTGTGACAAGAAGTAAAGTTGGACAAGGACCGTTTGCACTCGTTAGAGATCTTTCGCCGTGGACGAATCTTAGCTCAAGAAAACTAAGTTTACATAAGCAATTCATTAATATTTATAAAAATTACTTGTAATGCAAGTACGTAATATCTTGTCTCGAGCTACGAGCACACTTTTTCTGTCACCTATAAGTAATCCACTGCGCTCGAATCTGAAGCAAGTCTGCCGAGGCCAAGAAACAGCCTGATATTGGCCAGACTGGCTGTCTCCAAGTGTAGCAGAGGTCTCATACCCGCGACCGTTTGTGCAAGAACGAGATGAAAGAAAACTACATATTAGAGTCTTCTTGTCAGAGTGTGTACCCAGCCCCATAGACCTGAACTGGAGCTACCAATCAACAAGAATGATGTTTGTAGGCAATACTGATGCATCCCTTCGCCATGGTTAACGCACGATTTGGGGTCACGAGCTATGTATATCTGTTTAACTTTGACGCTTCTCTGCCATGTTATTTCGAGCACCAGCCATAGAATAATCCTCCTCGACTCCTATGGCATCATATAATATGAGTATCTGCTCGGTGGGAGGTTTGACTTGACATTGCGGTCTTGACACATCACAATCACAAGTGAAGATCACAAACCCCGAAAGGCTCGTCTTATAATCTGTTCTCAGTTCTCTTCTATGAAATTCGATCTTCTTAGTTTATCTCCCCTTCGCCCTCTCTCGCTTCAGCCGTCACTCTGTTTAAGATGTATCTCCAAGTATTCGCATCTTTTGTATGGATGCGGTGAGCAACCCCAGTTTCCAGGAGCGGAGGGAAGGGTGTGTTTATTTTCACTAAATATACGCTATGTAAATAATGACAGCTACGAGCGTTTAGACCTTGCGTCTTGTGTTGTTTAAGTGGCAATTTTTTCGAGCCGGTACGTATCATTTCGATTTGCCCTTCCCTCGGACCTGGATCCAAACATCAACCCGACGTCATCGCCGGCAGAAATGTCCGTTGAAAGAAGTTGTATTCGTCTGTTTCATCCAAATTGTTCAGGCCGCTGACATGGGAATGTCACTGGTGATGTTAAAAGTCGCAAAATGAGGACTCCTGCCTTTACTGGACGTTAATTCCCTCCGTAAGTCTTGACTTTTATGGACAACACCACTGAACGAATTCGAAGTCCCTGATGCTGCGGAGAGCAGCAGACTAGTATTATTGGTTAACATCTTGACAGTTGGTATCGTCATCAGCGTTTTGTGGGAGTTAGGTTTTCAAGGCACGTCACAGATCTCGTCCGAGCTTAAGAAATGTGCAAGACCTTGACCCAAACTTGGTGATGACGCATTTTCAGTTAAGAAAAAAGCGTCAAATTAGGAGACTACCCAAAATATGGTGCGAAAGAGAAGGAGGGAAAGGCCGATATCCCCGCCGCACCATCTCCTGGGTTCAAATATCGTAGCTGCGGTCAGCGACAGTGACACAATGGAATCAGGTGAGAACCGGATGGCGCAATAGGCAAATGGACCGAAGATTGAGAAATGCCACATATGTATACGGTGCACTCTATTGTCGCCTTTCCAATATTGTCTCAAGTCCCTTCATGAACAGAATGATCATACAGCAGAAATTTTTGCGCTGGAACTTACAACCGATTGCTTCTAGTAGTATTTTTATTTTTGCCATTCATCGGATGGATCTTGACTGCAGCATTGCACAAACACATGATCGGGTTTTCCACCAA
>QLOM01001845.1:0-10617 GCA_003313785.1 Termitomyces sp. MG148 | reverse complement strand
ACTTCCTCGATGCCGTCCGAAAACACTCGTGCCCTTCGGTATCCGCCGGAACGTACTGTTGAGTGGGCTGTCTCTTATCCGGCGGACTTCCGCGAGGATAAGTAGGTATCGTTCGTATGGCCCCCGTGTTTGGGTCGGTTATAGTGATCGACGTATTTTCCGCGCTATGTGTCTTGACTGCACTTCTGGTGAGGACATCGAAGGGTTTTCCTAAGAGCACGTCGTACGCCGGTTGACGGATGACGTGTATCTGTAAGAAAAGGGTTATATTGTCGAATACGCACGGCACGTTAGTTGCTAATCCCAGGGATGTGTCGATGGCTCTGTTGGCGCTTTGCATATGCAATACGATCAACGGGTCGTAGGAGATCCCGATCCGGTTTGCCACATCTTCCGACATGGAAATTATCTGGGACCCACTATCCACGATACATTCCACTTCCGCTTTCTGTCCTATGAGCGCGGTTATGGACCTAAGCGAATCGGTATCTCGGGCTACGCAGAACTTCTCCGGAACGGCACCCAGCGGTAAGGATTTGAGGTAGTTTAACACCGGGTCTGACGATGTTTGCAAGGCGTAGTTGATGGCGGTCAGATCGTTGGTGTTAGAGAGAATACGTAACGATTTTCCGCCACTATCCACTACCTCGACCGAAGGGGTTTGGGCTTCCTCTACCCCATCGTCCGTAACTTCTTCTATCTGGGCTACATTCGTTGCCAAGATGCGTTTCGGTGTAACCGCTGCCCTAGCCAAATTGCGTATGTCCGGTGCAATGCTCAGGACTTCCCCGACTGTCATTGTGACGTGAGCCTCCATCAATCGTCCGAAGACCGCTTTGGTGTGTTCTACCGATTGTATCGGTACCTCCGTTCGATAGGCCCCGTCGTTTCGTTTGTCCGGCTTGCCCATCACCCTGTCTACGGGCGGAACATATCGCCGCGGGATGCCAGAGAACGGGTGTAACGGTGCTTCCGGATCCGGCACCTTGGTGACCGTAGGCCTGTTGACGGGTTGTTTAGTTCCTTCGGTCGGCGTGGTTTGCTTGACCGGAGCAGCCTCGGAAGTGACCATTGGTCGGTAGTCGGTTAACGGACGCTTCGCTTTGGGGATCTGGACCCCGTCCATCACCTGGCGGTTATGGTTTCCCGCCTCCCGTAATTCTAATACTTCCAGTTGCTCTTTGAGGGCTGCAATCTGCTGCCCTATGTCTGTAGTGACGTTCGCGAAAGTAGCCGAGGGCGCCGGTACCTGTGTCTTTGCCGGAGAAATTTCAAACACCAGCTGCTGGATGTTGGTCTGAACAGGATCCGGGTTCGCGTTGGCCGAGAGAGTTCCCGTGGCTATGTTGCCCGGGTTGCGGCGGTGGTACTCGTCGACCCTGTCTTTGTAAAGGGGTTTACTGGGGTCGTAGGGAATGAAACCGCCTGACGGAAGAACTACCTTTCCTTCCGCATTTCGTCGGCATCGCCCCCACAGGATGTAGTCTTCGAGAACGTTACATCTGCCCCTGACCATGGTATGCCCGATTTCTCCACAAAAATGGCAGCCATCTCCTAGCGGCAGATGGCTATTCTGTCGGTTGTTCGTTATCCCTCCTCCGCTTGGGGCCACCACTTTTTCTAGGGCTGCTGCCACGGCTAACTTTACGATATTGCCAAGATCTTCTTTCTTAATATATCCGTTGTCTGTTGCGGACGTATTTGCGGTGCCGCGCGTTGCTTGCGTTCCTGGTGCCGGCAATACCCCTCCGGCGTATCCTGTTGGCGGGGCGGGGGTTGGCGCGGAACTGGTATCGGTGCCGTGCAATATCCATATGCCGGCCTCATATACCCGACTAACCTCGTGAGGCTCGTCAGGGTGGTGGTTGGGAGCTAAGATCTCCAACCGTCTTGCTATTTTCGTCCATAGTGACGTCGGGAATCCCTGCTGGAAGTACCGCTTTTCCTCGTTCGCGGAGATTTTGTCATGACTCTTTAGCCATTGCGCAATTTGTTGGAACGTTCGGTAATAGTCAGAGAGCTGGCCCAACGTAGTTAAGCCCATACGGAACGTGCCCATTACGTGCCTTTCCAGGTCGCTCACCGCCCATTTGGCTTGCTCCTCTGCTCCGGGATATAATTTCACGATTGCGGCTTTCCACTCCGCGTAGGTGTACGGGCGGTTTGGTTCGCCGGTGTTACCTTCAAACTGCGGAATACATGTCCATAGTTCCGCCGTGTCGTACAACACATATCGTGCCGCATATTCCTTCTTGTGGCGCTCGTCTGTGACCTGGCAATCGCGAAACAAGTATTCCAATTCGCAGAAGTAGTGAGGCAGCTCCCTTGGCTTGTTTTCATTCCATTTCGGGGCTGTTCCGCTGCCCCTGGTCGGCATCCGCGAAGCGGTGTTTTCCTCCATTCTCTTGGGTTGACTTTCTTCGATTAGTTTTGGTGGGTGCTGAACGGGTGTCAGTCGGGGAGTGGCCGGTACCGATATGTCGAATGAGAAGAATTCGTCTAGCGGGGTTACCGGTGATAAGTGTCTTGGGAATAGATCTGGAATATTGTCAACGGTTAGTCTCCGGTATGCCGCTTCTAGTTCTTCCACTAAGGTAGGCGGTACGTGGCGCCTTGTTGAAGTTGTTGGGTCGGTTAATCCGATTCGGATTGGGATTATTGGTAACAGCGGGAAAAGACTCGATGGCGGTTCCGCAGCTTCCCGGCGTCGCCTTTGTGCTCTAGTTTCTGGTGGTATTCTGTAAAAGAGTCCCTCGCGGTGGGCTCCAATATGATAACGTCACTAACTTCCTATAAGCAGAATGTAGACTTTTGTTAAGTCGGATATTATTAGCGTGCTATAGGGGGTGACTGATAGTCAGCGAAGAATCTTTTGAGGATAACCACCTGATTGCTCTTTGTCGACCGTCTGAGCGTGCAACGGAAGTAGCTGTCGGTAGGACGGAAACTTTTGGCGGAAACCTCTAGCGGTTTATCGGAATGTTATGTTTTCTTGGTAGACGATGGATCGGTAGAGGCACGGTAAGAGAGAGGACGCTGTCGGAATCGGTGACGGAAACGCTGTCGGATACGCAGGACGCAACGGACTAGTTCAGAATGTCTTTTGAACTCTGTATCGTGGATGCTGGACTATGTCTCGAGGTGAAAGAGGTGATTTATTCCGAACATATTGTACAGTTTTATAGTATCCCGTCCGACTAAGGTACCTCCGTTGTCTCTTAGCGGATCCTGCTTTCCTTCTCTGCTATCCGCTTTCCGTCCCCATTCTTCCGTCATTCCATTCCTCTGTTCCTTTCTGGGGTTCCGCGGTGGGTACCGCCGGGTTCGTTCCGTACCGTTTTTCGGTCCGTTCCCAACCTATCCCGTCTTTGGGTCCTGTTGGTCCCGCTGAAGGGCGGCGGCCTCATTTGGGATACTTTTGCTCTTTCCGCCCTCAGTGCCGGGCTGTCCCTATCACCGGAGAATGTTGACCTCGTCTCCCTGTACCGCTACCCCTTCTAAGGCACAAATGGCAAACAGCTCCGGGCGGAGGAGTGTGATGTTATCATTATCTCCTGCACTGGAGCCGTGGTCCACACGCCTGGAGAGGGTGTCGGGCTTCCCCATGCTCTGGCCTGGCTTGTGGTGCAGCGTGAAGTCAAAGTTGGCGAGGTACAAAGACCACCGGGCCTGGCAACAGTTCAGCTTCTTGGCCGTCCGGAAGTGTTCCAGATTCTCGTGGTCAGTCCAGACTTCAAACTTGTGGCGGGCCCCCTTGAGGAAGTGGCGCCACTCCTCCAGCAACCGGATGATGGCGAGCATCTCCTTGTCATGGATCTCGTAATTTTGTTCCACAGCGTTGAGGCTCTTGGAGTAGAAGGCGACAGGGTGCCACTTACCATCCTCCGGAGACTGCTGGGATAGGACTGCACCGGTTGCAAAGTCGGAACTGTCGGCCTTGACGCGGAAGGGTCAGTTGTCATCCGGGAAGAGCAGAACGGGCTTGGACGTGATGGCAGACTTGAGGGCGTTGAAGGCCCGCTGCTCCGCATCACCCCAGGCCCAAGGGACATCCTTCCCGGTGAGGTCAAAGAGGGGACGCGTGTGGTGGGAGAAGTCCTGGATGAAGCGCCGGTAGAAGTTTGTGAACCCCAGGAAGGCTTGTACTTCCTTCTTGCTCCGGGGCTCTGGCCACTGCATCACGCCAGCCACCTTCACTGGGTCCATCTCCGCCATGCCATGGGAGATGATAAGTCCGAGATACTCAATGCGCGTCTGCTCGAACTCGCACTTCTCTGGCTTGAGGTACAACTGGTGCTGGCAGAGACGGTCCAGGACGATCCGCATGATCCGATGATGCTCTTCTAGCGTCTTAGTATAGAACACACAGACCACTCCGTCCGTGATCAGGTCCCGGAGAATGTCGTTCATCATGGTCTGGAAGGTGGCGGGGCTGTTGGTGAGTCCAAAGAACATCACTAGAGGTTTGAACAGCCCGCGGTTGGTCAGAAACGCGGCCTTCCACTCATCTCCCTCCTGGATGCGCACGTTGTTGTAGCCCCACCGGATGTCCAACTTTGTGAAGTAACGCGCACCCCGGAAGTTGTTGATCAGTTCCGAGATGAGAGGGAGTGGGTAGCGGTTCTTGACAGTCATCGCGTTGAGTACCCGATAGTCTTGGACCAACCAGAGGGAGCCATCCTTCTTCTTGATGAAAAACACTGGAGAGGCCATCGGAGATTTTGAGGGGCGGATTCGTCCCGACTCCAGATTCTCCCGGAGGAATGCGTCAAGCTCATCCTGCTCCTTGGGTGCGAGCGGGTAAACCTTGCAGTTGGCCGGCTTTGAGTCCGGCAGGAGCTCAATAGCGTGGTCCCACTGCTTGCGCTCCAGGAGGGAGTTGAACGAGGCCTTAGAGAAAACATCCTCAAAGTTGTGCAAATGGTCGGGGACCACATCCCGGAACGTCTGGGGCTGGGCGTTGGCTGCAAAGGCCTGGGCCAGTCGTTGAGAAGTGGTTTGGCTGGCCCGGATCTCCTCCGCCACTGGTGGGGGTTGTAGCGTGGTGGCGTAGATGCGGTCTCCTACCTCAATGGCTTTGTCCAGAAGCTCCGGGTCCTGCGCAGGTAGGAACTCTCCTTCACGTCCCCCCTCCTGACTAGGGTTTCCCCCGCTGTGCCTGTCGTCCTTGTAGAGGGCCTCCCTACGAGGGAACGCCAGAGGCGGGAGGTGACCTATGCGGCACGCCCTGATAGCTGCGTGTTCCCACATAGCGGTGCGCTGCTCCTTCTTCACTTCTTCTGCACAGGTTGCGCAGCGCCGGGGGCACCGGCTCATGCTCACCTCCCCAGTAGCCCAGTCAATTTCCGGGTTGTGCTCCCGGAGCCACGGGAATCCCAGGATCATGTCCTGTTTACCGATGCTCGTGACGGCAAAAGTAGTGCGCTCTGCATGGGACCGGTAGCGAAGAACAAGGTCCACCACAGACTTGATGGACCCCGCTTCGTTGCGGGTACCGTCGACGTTGTATACCGGGATCGGGGCAAGCAGGGGTCAAGTGATGAGCTGATGCCGTTCTACATAGCTAGTGTCCACGAAGAGCCTGGTGGCTCTGGAGTCTAGGAGGGCCGACACGCTCCGGGTCTGTTGCGTGTCGGTTGTCTCGATTTCCACGTTCATCTGGAGCGAGTTGGATGATGGAGTGGAGGCAATTACATAGCGGCGGGGGAGGCGGCGCTCCCAGGTGGGGAGGCACGTTCGGGCAGGCGTCAGAGAGGGCTGAGGGGGTGTGTTGGGTACGACAGGGGTAGCGCTTACGGTTGGAGAGCTATCGGCAGAGACTGTATTGATTTCTTCTACTGACAAACATGCAAACCTGTTAGCACTAAGTGGCGGGGGCATACTGGTCACCCGCTGTGTCCCTGAAAACCCTCACTCTGCTCCTCCTGGCCTTCCGGAACGTGAGCATCTTTTGATGTCTCCTCCGGGATGAGGGTATCCGGAGAGGGCACTCCGGCAATGTCCCGGGCCGCCAGGAGCTGCAGGAGTAGCTCCTCTTGCTCCTCTGGGGAGAGGTAGCGCACTTCCAGACCCCTGGGGCAGTGACGCGCAAAATGGCCCTGCGCGCCACAGCGTCGGCATGAGAGGGGGAGCGGGGCGCGCTGTTAGGAGGCATCCACATCCATTGGCATGCTTGGAGGTAGTGCCGGAGTTGTCAGGGGTGTGACCGTTGCCATGGGCAGTGCCGGGATTGGGAACCTGTGGGGGAGCATCGCGGGGGGTCACGTCGGAGGTGCAGGATGCGCAGGCTTGCGGAGGTCGCGCTTGAGCTCCATGAGCTGCCATTGCTCCCGAGCCACCCAGTACCATGCCAGGACCTGGTTGTCAGCCGGTCGACCCTCTGCAAGGTTGTTGATGCGCTCCATCAGGGTCGGATGGAGCCCTTCCCGAAAGGTAAGGCAGAGTTGCAGGCCGTCGGGGTACTCAGTCTGCTTGACCAATGCGCGGAACGAGTCAATGTACTTGTCCAGTGAGCGTTTCCCTTGGCCGTACTGCTCCCTATCCCTCAGGATCAGCGTGGCGCTTTTGGCAGGGTTCCGGGGAAAGAACTCGTCCCGGAACTCTTGTTCAAACTCAGCCCAGTCCGTAAAGCTCACGACGCCTCCGGGGCGTCGGAAAACCCTCAGCACGTAGGTGGCCGCTTGTCCCAACTTCATGTAGGACAAGACCCACGCAATTTTCAGCTCATCAGATACAAAATCGTCGCCACAGAGCTGGAGATAGGTGGCGCACGACTGGAGGAAGCGTTCCCCAGACGCGCGGTCACCGTTGTAGACGTCAGGGGTCGCCAGGCACGGGATGTTAGAGCGCTCCCGTGCTGGGATGGGGGATTGCACAGCACGTGGGCGCTGCACCGGTGGAGTAGGCGGTGGGGGGTTAGGTGCTGCCGGGGCAAGGCGTTCAAGGAGGGTACGGAGAGAGTCAGAGATGGTGTCGGTGGTTTGTTGGAGCTGGGTGAGTTCGGCGGAGTGCTGGGTAAGGGAGGCTTGGGTGAGTTGCACCTGCATTTCTAGGTGGAGCAGGCAGGTCCAGGCTTCCTCGCCGGAGGTGGCAGCGTCCGGGAGCGCTTCTAGAGCGGCGGGCTGAGACATAGACAAGGCAGTGCTTAAAACCGATGGGGGAGCAACGAATAAGGAGCCAAGAGGTGTTTGGCGGCTATAGGGGGCTACCAGACTGGGATTAGAAGACTTGTTCTGCTGTAAGGGCGACCTCTGGAGGTTGCGGCTAAGTCACACAACTGGCAGAGGGAAATCCAAAGTGTATTAGAGACAGTACATATTACAGGGAAATAACTAATCACCTGGCAGAGAGAAATCTGAAGAGAACAAGTCTAAGGATTCCTCTGCTACGGCGTGGCGCATCAGTATGGGGGCGGGGGCATGAGAACAACTGTACAACATCTCGGAGAAGTCCGACGACTGCAAGGGAGCATCCCGGAGATCTCCGGGATGGCCAGAAAAGGAAATGGCCGGAAAAGGAAGTCCGGGGGGTCCTGGAGATCTCCGGGATGGCCGGAAAAGGAAGTCTCCTGACAGCAAGCAAAGTTGGTAAGGTAAAGTCGACAAGACTATATCACTTAGCAACTCTGAGAACTTAGAATGCGCTGAAATGTGATCTGAACTGTGGAGCATATGATTTGATGATAGCTAAGACAAGATATGTATAGTATTTATAGGCGCTAAGTTGCCATGTTAATTAAACTAAAAGTTGCTAATTAATCAGTCAAAAAAAATAATGACAAGGGCAATGGAATGTGAAAGTCACTAAGTGATGGCGTCTGTCAAGTCGGCAAATGCTAACTCAACATCCTAGCAGTGAAAATGGTCAAATGTGTGGGGACTGTTGCTAAGGCCTGAAACCATTAAGAGGCCTGTCTCAAGTAAGTTGCTAAGCATTGGATAAGCAATAAGTGTTGCTAAAACTAATCTGACATCGGATCTTTGAGAAGCACTGAGTTTTGATAGGCGTCGCTAAAGGTCCTGGAGTTGGCTATCTCTGATTGGATCTAAATGGGGGCCAGGCTGAAGTCAGGTGAGCGTCAGGTAATTGCAAAGTCAGGTGGTCACCAAGGTCCCATGGTTGCTAAGTCTTGTGATTGCCATTTGACCAGTAGATTGTCATATGACCACCAAGTCAGGTGGTTGCCAAAGTCTTGTGGTCGCTAAGTCAGGTGGTTGCCAAGTTCCATGATCTCATACATTGTATTCTGTAGTCTGTCTGAGTTTGATTCCTGCTTGCTGCAAAATATAAGTTGCTAAAAATAGCACTGGTGCGCTGAGCTCAGCCAGAGGCTTATCACCGTCCTGCTCTTCCCCAACAACAACTGGCCTTTCTAAGTCAAGGTGGACAGTTCCGACTTTGCTACTGGTGCAGTCCTCTCCCAGGAGTCCCCAGAGGATGGTAAGTGGCACCCCATTGCCTTCTACTCTAAAAGCCTCAATGCCATGGAACGGAACTACAAGATCCATAACAAGGAGATGCTTGCAATCATCTAGTTGCTGAAGGAGTGGCACCACTTCCTGGAGGGGGCCCGGCACAAATTCAAAGTCTGGACGGACTATAAAAACCTGGAGTATTTCCAAATGGCAAAAAAGCTCAACCATTGACAGGCCCAGTGGTCCCTGTACCTTGCCAACTTTGACTTTACGTTGCACCACAAGCCTGGTCAAAGCATGAGGAAGCCCAACGCCTTCTCCCAGCACAGTTCCAGTGCAGGGAATAATGACAACATCATCCTCCTGCGCCTGGAGCTGTTTGCTATTCACGTGCTCAAAGGGGTGGCGGTCCAGAGAAACAAGGTCAACATACTCCGGAACATCTGCCAAGGTAACCGGGAGGAAATACAGGAGGACTCTATCACAAAGGTTGCGCTAGCACTATGCTCAGGACGCTCCTCCAGTGCAAAATCCATACACACCAACAAGTGGGGACTGTAGGACAAACTCCTCACCTTCCAGGGATGCATCTACATGCCAAACAACCCAGAGCACTGGAGGTGCATTGTCAAACAGCACCACAACTCCCGTGTTGCCGGACACCCCAGCCGCTGGAAGACATTGGAGCTAGTTTCCCAGACCTATTGGTGGCTGCAGATGTCATGCTACATCGGCATGTACACTAGCACCTGCAACCTCTGCCTCTGGAAAAAGCTCCATTGACACCCCCCGACTAGTCAACTGCACTCTCTTCCCACACCTGCCGCATGCTGGAGCGTGGCCTTTATTGACTTCATTGTGGAACTCCTGGATGCACATGAATACAATGCCATCATAGTTGTCATGGATCTCTATGGTAAGCAGGTGCACTTTATTCTGATGCACATGATCTGCTCCATGATGGGTGCCGCCAACCTGTACAAGAAGAATGTCTGGAAACTCCATGGCCTGTCTCTGACCGGGGCCTGCAGTTTGTAGCGGACTTCATCTGGGAGCTCTACTGTCTCCTGCATGTTAAGCTTCACATGTCCACCGCCTACCACTTGCAGTCCAACAGGCAGACCAAGAGTGTCAACCAGGAGCTAGAACAGTATCTCCAGCTGTTCTGCAACAAACGTTAGGATGACTGGGATGAGCTCCCCCCCAAGGTGGAATTCTAGTACAACAACCATGTCCACACATCCATGCAGGTCTCCCTGTTCTTCCTCAACACTGGCCAATACCCCGGGATGGGCTTTGAACCACGCGCATGCCAATCAAAGAATGAGTTGGTCAACAACTTTGTCAACTGCATGCAGAAGGCACAGGAAGAGGCAAAGGCTGCGCTGACCAAGGCAAAGGATGACATGACCTGGTACTACAATTGTGGACAGACTCCGGCTCCCCAGTACAAGCCTGGAGACTACGTCTACCTAGATGCCTCCAACATCGCAACTACTCGACCATTGCAGAAGCTCTTGCACTGGCAACTGGGACCATACATGGTTGAGTGGCAGGTCGTACCCCTTGCATACCGACTCTGACTGCCCATCAGGATGCATCAACTGCACCTGGTCTTCAACGTGATCAAGCTCTTGCCAGACAATTCCATCCCTGGCCGATGAGCTCCTCCTTTGCCACCTCACGTCCTTGCCAATAATGGAACAATGTACAAAGTAGAAAAATCCTAGACAGCTGTCTATTCTGGTGTAAACTACATTACAAGGTCAAGTGGAAGGGCTACAGTATCAAAGACAACTCCTGAGAACCCGCCAAAAACGTTCACATGTCCACCCTTGTCCAGAACTTCCACTTCACAGCACCTTGAGTCATCTGCAGCCTCTACCCCATCTCCTCAACTGACCATGCTATTTGCAAACTGTTCTATCTGGTACGTCAAGACGCTGCACTCTAGAGGGAGGGTGATGTCAAGGGACTTCCATTTCCAGAACTTCCTTTTTCAGAACCCTGGAGTTCACCAGGGATTTCCAGAGATCTCTGAGATGCTCTCATGCCTTCCAAGAAGTACTGTACAGTCATTTCCATGCCTCTGCCACCCATGCTGATGCGCCGTGCCATGGCAGAGGGATCCTTAGACTTCTCAAGCAATTGCTGTTCAAGCTTCTTTGCTTCCTCAAGCTTGT
Organism: Termitomyces sp. MG148; assembly: GCA_003313785.1. NCBI lineage: Eukaryota > Fungi > Basidiomycota > Agaricomycetes > Agaricales > Lyophyllaceae > Termitomyces > Termitomyces sp. MG148. The sequence continues at coordinate 20 of QLOM01001845.1, read as the reverse complement.
CACTTTGTCCAAACATTGTT
>QLOM01001842.1:0-13850 GCA_003313785.1 Termitomyces sp. MG148 | reverse complement strand
GAGGAGTAACTTACTCTTCGGCATCGCGGATATCAGACCAAACAATCCAAAGTAAGTTACTCGGCAAGCCCGGCATCGTAGATATCAGACCAAACAACTAAACAAGCGGTACTCGCAGGGGCCTATCGTTGTGAAAACGGCTGTAATGTCTTCATCACGCCAAACCGGGCCGCTGCCTTATCAAACTTCTTTGACTTCTGTGCGTGTCTCCTATGGATACGCCACGAAAATGGCTTAAATCCTGGCAGCTGGGGAAATATTAGGAAGATTGCTCGATTCTTCGCAGCTAGTCCCTGTGGAGTATCTGATAAGTCTGTGTTGCGTCGCTTGATCACTATCTATTCTGTGCTTCATACGCATGTATATTCATAAACAGCCTTGTTCGACAAGAACTTCGGCGGAGTCTTCTTCTACTCCGCGCGGCATCAATAGTGGCAGATGAATGCGTTGGGTAGCATTTTACGGTGCAAAGAGCGATGTTTGTTTCGAGCAACGACTCTTGTGGTGAGAAGTATTGTGGCGTCACAAAGACCATTCCTGTCGATTTGGTGGGCGGTAAATCTGTCTGCCACTGTTCGACAGATATCGTCTTAGTGTGTTGATCTCGGCTGTACAAGGTTTCCAGACTACCCTTAAATCCGTGTCCGGAGACAAATTCATCGATGGGATAGCTTATGCCACATCTTTGGTTTTCATTCGCGCCGATAAACGACGCTGGCGACCTTTTTTCGGCTTGGGTGTCGGTGGATTTGAATGATTCCGGACACATCTCTTCAGGAGAGTATTCATTTTATGTTTACAGTTAAGAAACAAATAGTCTAGTGCTTCGTACGTTCTAGACATACGGAACTGTAACTGGGCACGTAACTTGTGAGACTCTGGCGCAGATCGCTATTGAAAGCAGTCGACGTTTTTTGTTGTTTCTTTCAAGTGTTTCACTCTGGGACGGAATAAGTAGGTCCAGAAACTGTTGGTGATAGACAGAGAAATTTGCACGAAAGACATACTGTCAGGCTCGTATATATGACATGAACGTAATAGAAATAAGTATGGAAGCCAACAAGAAAAAGTACACCAAGAGAGTGCTAGACAATAATAATACAGAAGAGAAAGGGCACAAGTGGTACAATGTAGTCGAGAGAGGGAAGTGACACGATTGTAGTCCCAAGTTCATCAAAAATACGCAGGTCCAAAAGGCTATCCGATCTTCATGAAAACGCCAATCCAGCAAATGCACCCACTGCTCCGACCACAGCTCCCGCAGTAGCAGCACGAATACTGGTAGACTGCTTCCGCTCTCCCTCCAGCTGCTCATGCACGCGTTTTACAGCAGCCTCATTCCGTCCCAGGATTAAAAAATCTTGAGGATTCGTAGTATGCCTTCCTAAGACAACACGCGTATATAATCCAACTTTGATTGCGTCGGCCTGAATGTTATAGATATCGTCACGCGGTGCCACACAAATAGTAGCGTTAGAGTTGTTGTCGAGGTTCGAGAAAAATGTCTCGCGTTGTTCCATGCTCATGGTCCGGTTCAATGGTCGAATAGTCTGAATCGATGCGGATGGCGTCAAGTTCGAGGTTCGCATCATTGCGGGACCATTTTCATTCGTGATATCGATAGGAGCTGCGGGTAAAGGTTCTTCCAGTTTGATAGATTCCTGACTACTGTACGGAGAGGGCGAGGATAATGAACATGGCATTTTGATTCTCTTGCGCGTCAAAGTCTCCTGCCACTGCACTACCTTGTCTGTAGTGATGTGCGTCCTATCTTCAGGGTTGTTAACAAACAAGCCCGGCTGCATAAGTCCATCTAAATGCTCCCGCGATTCCGTGTCTAAAGATACTACACTATGTGTAGCGGCTAGAGCTGCAGCCAACGATGTACGACGGCGTTGGCGAATCGTTGCCCTAGTATCGTCACCAGCTTCACGAGATGTAGACTGGAGATGCATAGAACCCAAAGCATCTACGATATTCTGTCCAGCATTCTCAGCAGGGGCTTCTTTTTCGTGAATCGTCTGCGTATCTGTGTAGGGGCATCCAGAACGTGGGTGGCCTGCTTTCGGTCGTTTGCACTTGGTGCAAGTAGGTGTTTTACGCGGTGTCACATTTTCCAGAGTCTGAACGCTAAGAGATTGACTCTTGGGAGTGTTCGGAGCGGACGATCGTAGTGTCGGTGCCATGGCGGTAATGAAAAGGCACTAATAGGCGTCTTAAAAATCTCAAATTATCCTCGAGCAATGAACTATAAAGAATAAAGTCGACGGTTGAATAAAGAGCCTTTTGTTTGACCGAGCGAGCCGGTCGCAGACGAAGCAAAGACGCTCAGGCTCGGCCACAAACGAACCAAAGACAATTCAATTGCAAGCTGCAGATCACGTAATCATTGATCGTTGTTTTCAGCGAAGACCGTGTGCATGCCCTCTGAAAATATTCAAAAACTCGTTCCCGAGGGCGATGCGGATTTCATGGTCTGGGTACGATTTCGTCGAACTCTGGATAGCCGTCTATGGTCAATTCTCAAGCAGAGGTATTGTAAAGGTGCATGACATAAGGTACCTTAGCACAGCATCAACTCGAATTTTCATTTCCCATGTGGTTACATGATCAGCAGTCATGGGGAATTGACCAGCTTTCTCGGCATCTATTCATGCAAGTTTCAAGGAGTAAATCACGTCAAGGATCTTTGACATAGAAAATCGGAAAATCTTTCACCAGATCCCATGTGCGACATGGGTAGTACAAGACAGACAACGACAAGACAGGTGAGGACAGGTAGGAGGTCCACTCTATGGCATAGCACATGCCGTCAAAAGTGTCAGATTCCTCTTTTCTTCATTTGAGGCTTATCGCCTGTCAATTGGACCACATTGAAACATTGAAACATACTTAGGCCTGGATTAATCATATTCCTCTTTGACCTGACGCAAAAGTGTTGCTAACCACTTAACCACGGTGCACAAGGTTGGAGTATCATGCCTCAATAAAGTATCCTCCTCTCACTGTGGTATAGTGGAGTCGCAAAGACTGAGGGTCCAGAAATTTTTTATATCATATCTTCTATCGACGTACACTTGGTTGTCTTAAAACGAAGACGAATACAAGGTGTCAAGGAGAAAGAACACAGTACGAAGCCGAAATCGGAGTGATATTTCCCTGTCGGAACATGGTCTTCGCGACTTTGTCTGGGCGAATCAAGTTCCCTGTGAAAATGAACGCATAAATACCCAAGTAACCGGCAGAAATAAAATGTTAGGCTTTGCAAGTAATGCCCAATATTATTTTTTTGATCGAGCCCGGCCATGGATAACTCAAGTGTTCTTTCTATGACGCGCCCACTGGCCGGGCGGTGACAGCAACATTTTCGCCAGAAGGAAGTTGGGGTGATTTGACGTTCAAATCTTTTGCGAAACCTTCGGTCACGAGAGAAACTGGCGTTGACGTTGAACTATTAGCGGTTGTAGTGGGTTTGAGAGGGACCTCGGGCGTGGCAATGGATGACCTGATGGGTGATGACATCAGGAAGAAAGCCAGAAGGTGGCTTGTTTAACTAGAAACCAACCGTGGTTTTTTCGCTGGTTTGTGTGGTGAAACGTCGCTAGACTTTCCCGTGCCCCTCTAATTAGATGACGATTAGCAACCTCACTAGATCTTGATAGGATATTGTATACTTTAACGCGTTTTTGGGCTAGCTTTTGAGGACGTTCACCGGCATCGAAGACATTATCCGGAAGCCCAGATCTGTATAAAGCGCGTGAAGGATCAGCGAGACAGCAAAAGGTGTTGCGGACGCACCCCTTGATATGCCGCACAACAATACCCATCTTCGAGTCATTGAAATGTTCCCATTGCTTGACCATCTTAGTGAATTCAGTTGTGGGATAAGATATATCAAGTCGACGAGTGCCGAAAGTACCCGCTTTCAGAAACGGAGGCGTCAGCAGTCTATGTGAAGAACGAACAAGATTATAATTCACGTTGCTTTGGCTCGATGGCGAGCCCAATGTAAAAGGTCGTCGAGTACACAAAACTCGCGCCCTCTTTGTCCTCAACATCTTCTTTTTTTCTGTTGGCAATGGCATCTGATAGTTCACCTTGAGCCACTAGCTGTACCTCCTCATCAGAAAGACAACAGGAGACCTGTTCGAAGCCCTTGATAAAAGGATGGGCCAGCGTAAGAGAATCTACAAATTCGAGCTTCATGACCAATTGCCGTATCCTTGATTCTACTGTCCCAGACCTGGAGATTGAATTTGTCAACTGCAATGATTTTTTTTTCTCGATATAGATAAAATGACCATTTCATGTGCAGATCTGGATTGCCTGACGAGGCAATGACTTGCAGGTAATACCGGTATTTGTGGAAGAAATCATGCTTCTCAAATAATTCTGACCAGCTGGCCTTACCAATAATGACTTTGTCTACAATGTCGGCGCCTGGAGACCATGAATGATCCGTAATAGATTCAGCACTGCCACCAACCTTTCTTGAATTCTTCCGTCATGATCATTTGTGTAGATGCTGTGACGTTGTGTGTTGCACACATGCCAGGATATGCCGGCGTAATAATGGGCATCCGATGAGACCGATCTCCAGGATAGAGCTTAGGATTCCATACCCGGACCTGCAAAGGTCCGTCCTCGATCTGTTTTAATAGTACAGGTTGCGGCCAGCTCCTTGGGGAGGATCAACCAGAGATCGCTGGAAGAACTAGAAGACTGACCATTGATACATAATGATAAAGAAGCGGCTGACAACGGCCCCAGCTATTGCATTGGGATATAGTTGACATATTCGTGCAACAAGCATCGCCCACGCCACCCCACCGAGAAAACCGTTGACATTAGAGTAGATTGCTCTCCCTGCAATTAATCATTCATTAACCGGATTCAATAGAACAAGAGCCCACTAACGAGTCGCCCAAAGCTTGATACAGCGGAGGGAGTCACGGAAGACCTGAACATTCGGAACGAGGCGCAAAATCTCATCTGTTACACGAGAACCTAGGATGGAATTAAAAGGCAGTCCTCAGAACAAAGTGAAGTACAAACCATTCAAACTGCGTACGCATCGCTCATCAAGATTTCGAAGAAGATTGTCATCCGCGAGAGACAGATCATCTGGAATTGACGAGAGCGCCAGTCGCGCCATTAGGAAATCAATAGGGATACCAGATATTTTAGTCTTAATAATTGGTACATATGCCTCTGGAACGCCCTGAAACACCGGTGTAGTACGAGAAAAGCGCCGTAAACATATCACGCACCGAAACTTCGGTCACACCTTCTGCCTCTCTCAACATCGGTTCAAAAACATCAAAAAAGTCTTCTCGAGATACATGTTTTGGCACAACACAAAGGGTATCGATATCAGTGCCAGGTCCATGAACACCTAAGCGATAGGATCCGAAAGTGAAGATTTTACCACCCGCAGCGTTGGCCGCAGTTTCCGAGAGACCTCGCGTCAGAGAAACTGTTCGAACAAATTTCTTGACAAGAGATGCGACGCGGCCCAACACGATTTCCCTATGAATTGAAGAGTTGAGGGCCAGTTGATAACAGTGTTATGGGCCAAGGGAAAGGGGTGTTGTTAAGAGAGACATATCCTTCCTGACTCCGTAAGACCGACCAAGTCATGCAGTATACATAGGGGAGCCAGAGACAGGAGCCAGGTCTTGAAGGATTGCGGTCTCATCCGGACGGGAGTCGAAGGTGGCAGGAGACACCATAGGCCACTGACAACAAAGGCTCACCTTGTCCGTGATTCCGCTTCAGATTCAAAAACATTCTGTCTCCTTAGTTCTTCCATTAAAGTAGCTGTGACTTCTTTCTCGCGTTCGCTAGATTCGCCTGTCGAAATGGGCGGGGTAACTCCATAGTAACTGAAGGAAAAGGTCGGGACATGGAAGGGTATCCTCGAGACAGCGAAGCTCACCCTTGCTGGCTTGTCATAACTTTCTAGTCCACAGATAAAATGATGACTAGATTATGAGAAAGAGCGTGCGACCAGAGACCTCTGGGCGAAGTCGTAGACAACAAGGAGATGTCAATTGGGATGATTCTTCAGCTGGTCAGTCACGTGACTTGAAATTGCGACCATGACCTAGACCCTTCATGTTGCCTAATGTCAGACAAAACAAAAGTATGGCAATTAGCAGTCTGATGGTATGAGCTAGCAAAGAGTATACATATGCACAACAATGATTGTCCGTATGATAGCAAGTTATGTGGTAATAGAACGGATGCATGAAAAAGAAATAGAACATGAACAGAGGTCCTGTTGAGTAGTCCATCCGACTTATCCTAGTATGAATCTTGAACTGCAGGTCGTGACTTAGCCCGCTTGATTGCCCATTTGCGAATTAACCAAGTCACAACGCCAAGGACAAGTACGCCCAAAATGACACCAATCGCAACACCAGCTTTTGCGCCAGGTGAAAGATCAGGGCCTCCAGTGTGCAAAGGTTGGGTGGTGTTGGAGGGGTTCACGCCAAATGGCCAAAAGTCTCCACCATTTGGAGGTAAAATACAGGTGAGATCATCGCCGTCCCCGATATTTTGAAAACTCGGTTGCAGGTTCACTTGATCAGTATTATTTGGGTCAACTATGAATGGAGCGGCAGCAGGTGGGCTATCGCTGTCACTACAATTCGGGCCACGAGCTCCGATGAAGGAAGTGTTGCCAATTAGGACGTTGTCCTCGACGGTGAAGTTGACCGCGGATGAAATAGCAATTGCATAGGTGAAGGCACCACTGAACTGATTATTGGTGACGACACCAGAAGAGCTGACGTTGTCACCAAATTTCTGACCAAACCAAGTACGGGGACCGATAGCTATTCCTATCCTATATCATATATAGTGAGTCTACAGTCTCGATGTACTGTTGGCTAACATGATCTCACTTGATTATCGCTCCTTCAAAGTTATTTCCCAGAGTTTCACCCGGTTCCTCGGCACTTGTCGCGAAACCACCAAGAATACTATTATTTGTGACAACTGTCCCCGCAAAGTTACCATTGAAAGGATCGTAATCTACCATATTGATACCTCCAAGGAGTGTATGCTAAATCAGTGCGGAAAGATAAAGCGGTTGATACAAAGAATTCTCTTTGAGACTCACATTCAACACCCATATCGTATTATTGTACACTTGAGTTCCTGGGGAACCGAAAACCACGATACCGCCATCTGTCGCACCTTGAATCATGTTATTTCTCACGATGCTATTCATACAACCCATGCTGATCCCATCGGCCCATTCTTGAAATGCGTCCGAGCCACATGGACCGATATCATTGTTCTGAACCAGCGAGTTGTTACAGTTCAGGTTCCCTTCAGCAACATGGAGACACGACCAGCCCCTCGGATCATAGGAATGCACGAACTCCACGAGATGGTCGAAGTTCTTTTCGCCTCCCATTTCAATGTTGGCTCCCCCGTTGACAGGCGGTGCACCCCTTCGTGCCCCGTCGATCTATATATACAGACAAGAGTATCAGATCCAAGATCTTTCAAGTGGAAGTGGCGCTTACCTGTATATTACGGAGTTTCAGACCTGAGCAAGATATGCATGTACCGTCCACGGCAGTCGTGTGTCCAGTTCCATCGTCATTAATTGTACCATTCACAACAATCAATGCTCGTTCATCACCTGTTGGATATCCTAATGTACTTATTTCTTGGTTGGCAGCTCCAAAAGCCAGTGGGGCTTGAATGAGGTAGGTTTGTTTAGGACATAATTTGAGGGTGTAACCGGGACCAGAGTCTTGTAAAAGGGCATTCAGGCGGTCTGTGACTGTATCGGCCGGCCCAGCCGGTTCACAGTCATCGTTGCGTCTTGCGACATCGCTCAGGTTTTTGGCCAACGAACGGGTGTAGAGTTCTCATGTACATACCTTTGGACAGGAGGAGCGTCACGAAAAACTCGGACAACTCTATCTCCCTTCATTTGAGAATGGCACAGAGAACTTAGCCCTTGTTTAAGAACAGTGTGATTTAAAGAGAGAATAGAGAGTAGAACATTGTGAGGCAACCGCTGGCAGGGTCAGCGTAAGGCACAATTAAACGTTCATCCCGCGAAGCTGCTGAACAACACCCATAAACAGGAAATATTTTCTAACGCGATCGAAGGACATCTTCAGAGTCGAACCGGGTAAAGGAAGAGAAGAAATATGCAGTTATCAAAGTTGATCTCCGTTTGAAGATCATGTTGCAAACACGTAGTCTATTTAGGCGGGTTATCGTTGAAAACATATATTCGAAACCAAGACTTAGAGCTTAAAAACATTGAAGCGATCTATGCAACTAGGGATATTATTGAGCAATCCATTTGACCATACGTAACTTGTTGAGCGATCCACAAACAAGTGTTCTTTGCGAAATGCAAGCATGTGTCGGTGAAAAAAAGAAGAAAATATATGATAGGTAGGAGAAAATACATATTTATCAGAAACAGGGAACGCGAGGAGTGCTCAGCTATATAAATCTCAGTCCACGCATGCACGGTTACTACATACTCGTGGTCGCGTACCCCTTTTGAGTGCTGTGAAAACTCGAAACACTCAATGATTCGCTCCATCCTGAGACTCATTTCAGATGTCCTGAAGACCACTGTCAGAATTGGTGTCTTTGTTATACGATTATCAAGAGGGATGCCTTGGATTTAATTGAGTCATCTGTCCGGGCCCAGGAATGCTCCATAGTTAATAAGCATGACCGATTTATATAACGAAACACTCTATTCAAGCACCATATTGTCCCTGGTGTGATTCTGGATTACTGGAAGAGGAAGCGGCCGAATGAACGCTTCTTGCTCTTTTTCTGATCACTGTCATTATAAGTGGCTTTTCAGGATTCAAATACATATTGATAGATATCCGAGGAAAGTGATCGAAAATTGACGTGACCCCACTTGCATTCGGACGACGACGACGCTCATTGTCTCTGCCATGACGGCTGCCCCAAGCACGTTGCACAGCTCACATACCCAACATGCAAGTCTTTCCGAGTTTTCAAATATGTCTGTAATGTCAGTTCGCGCAACTTCGCTTGATGTCTGCGAATTTGTCTATGGAGAGAATACGTCCTCGATGGAGCTGATTGAATGTTTTTACGAACCCAATGCCAGTGAGTCTTTCCTAGGCCAATTTCTTGCCGTTTTCTCTAAATTTCTATGTAGTGTAAGTTTCAATGGAGCAATTGTTACATATCATTAAACTTTGTGTCTTGTAGCTACGAGAACCCATTCTTGACGGCCACCTCACGATCTGTCATCGCTGATATTCACCGGCTCTCTCGCCAACTCAGCTCAATTGACATTCCTCGTCCCCTTGCCATGTTCTGTACCCTGTTCCGTTTAAAAGTCCCGGAAAGTAGCAAGAATAATAATGTCCTCTTCCGAGGCGTTCGAGTCTGGACCGAAATGGGAGATATCTGCGAGAATGAAGGCTTTGGTGAGTGAAGGACATGAATATGTGATGAACTATCGTTCACGTCTATGTAGATGGACACAGGAAAACAATAGTAGAGCATACTCTCAATATCCTACTTCTCCCAGGGATTCACTGCGAAGAAAATAGGTCACAGGGATCCACTGATTCTTTGGTCTCGGTTTCCGGTTCCCCATCGTCCGTGCAACACTACCCTGCTTCTCCTTCACTTCGTGTCCCCGGCACATCGCTCTCCGTGCCATCCCCCTTACACTTCCAACTCCACGTAGTTTCCCGCCTTTCCTTTAACGAACAAGGCCGGGTTACGCACCACCGAGACTTCTGGGATGTCAAAGATGTCATTGGTCTTGTGCCAGGTGTCTCCTTGGCCCAGTGGATCGGTACTCGACTTGCTGCGTTTGGCATATCCTACTTTGCTAAATTTTGGAATCGAAAAAAGGTGCACACTTTGGAGCAGGCCGTAATGGCCGTAATGACTAAAGCGGGGGATCTTAACAAGACCGCCGCGGACCCATGCTCTACTTTGTCTGTGAAGAATGCACTTGGATTGAATGGGGTTTATCTGCGTCCGGCATCTTGACTTCACTAGTGACAGCGCGCCTCATACATACTGTCTTCGCTTTGCATGGAGCGTCTCATGATCGTTTTAGGCTTCTTGGGCGAGGACAGACTTGTCCCCACATGGATTTTTGCCCAAACAGGCACGAAGTTCCCATGCAGTGTAGTTCCATCAGTCCCACAAAGCGTCACGACTACCTATGACTAGATCTGAGTGATCTTGACAGCCCGAGAGCTTCTGGGAATCCATATTACATTCGCGATCGAAGTTTGAGGGATGCTGTGCAGAGGAGAATGCTTGGACGAAAGGAGCTATCCCTGGTCTAAGACGCTCCAGGATAGGCGAAAAGTAGAGCAACTATGTTGAAAGCAGCTGATAGAGTCTCGGAATAGTGACTTCTTTGCAGCCAGAACGGACATGACCTAGTATGGGTTCATTAATGCCTGGTGTAAATCTATTGTTAACGAATCAATATCGAATCGAGAGACGTCTAAACCATTCACCGGAGTCATCCTTCAGCAGGTTCAGCTCAGTTCCCGGGCAAGTTTGCATGGATTAGATGGGTCATTCGGTCTGAACGTTGCATTTCTGACTTGGGCGGTCGAGAGGTCGGATCTCATCTCGGCTAACCAAGATTCGAGTTCCTTTCCGGCCAGGATCAAGAGACGCGCCTTCCACTTCTTCAGTCGGTGCCTTGGGGACGGCTGGTTCGCAGGAATGAGATACCATCAACGGGACCTTTTGTTCCTTTTGACCTAATTAGGATTCCAAGCAGTATTTTATCCTCTGAAAATGCTCAGCGCCACAACTCGCGAATTGCAGTGAAAATTCAAGTGAAACTTTTCATTTTTTGGTCCGAGGGTAAAGCGCGCTCCTTCAAGAACGTCTAATTGACCCATTCGACCACAACGGTCCGAGTTTGATGAGCATGAAAAACATGATACCGCCGGTTTCGGCACGGGAAAGGCCATCCCTGAGACGAGCTTCCATTTGCCTCTCAGCTCCTATAGTTGCACTCAGTGGTAATACAGCTTTGTACGGAGGGCCCAAAGTTGAAAGAGGGAAGTTCAGCGCAGCTTCTCCGCGCCCAAGGGAAGCTTCTCCATGACATAACGTGCGACGGACCATCTGAAGATCTACCAAGACCAATTCTCCTCGACCTTCGGGTTCTCACTGAGGACCCCCCGAGGAAGCTCATTGCATAAGTAGACGCAAACTTCCAAAGCACAAACCCCGCAATTCCCGCGTTCGGACATTGCCAGCATGGCCCATAGTGAACGTGTGAAGCGTTGCCACTGGGTTCCTCGCCGAACGCTGTCCAGCTGCTCCACGATATGTACACTCCTCCTGTCCATCTCAACTACATAACGTATACGTACGGAGCGAAAATGCCTGCTTAAATTTTCCGTACACCTCGGCAGAAGCCACTCCCCGCCTGTATATATAGGATGCCGGCATTATTATACGGATAAAGGAATGATCCAGTGAAATTCACTGCACAGCTTGCTCATTCCTCAGGCCTCAGTATGTGCACAAATAGAAGAAGTGTATTGCATGTGCGGAGTCCTGGACTTCTCTTCTCCAACCCCTCTCCGGTGGCCACGAAGGTGCGCTTCTGGCGTTTCAAGACACGGCCTTGTGACCAGCCCTTATGGCTGGCCTTCCCTCAGTGTGATGATGGGCAGAAATTCAGTGCCTCGAGCTTCTTCCTGGGAAATTTATCGGCACGGGGGGCTGCCTCCCACAGTTTTCTGAATGACGCGAGACACTTGGAGCAAACCCCCCTTGTTCCAGCTCGAACGATTGATTTCCAAGGCAGTGGCCGATAGATAAGCCCCAAAAACTCTGACTCTTTTCGGATCGGGTAAACGAGGCTGATAACCATTGCACTGGAAAGGGCTACGCGCGTTGACAGTTTCAAATAGTATATGGATACATCTCGGTGGTTATTATACAGCCCCTCGGACAGCTGCAACATAGCCTGAGTTGTCTACCCCTTTGCCTTGCCAACTTGCTGTTTCAATCCGCGTGATTCTACTTTGTACAGCGGCTTTATCGGACACTTGAAAGGTCCGTCTGTGTCGCTCGCTCGCTCGCTCGGTGGGTGTCCAGGGGACGAGGGAGGAGTTAGGACACGAATTCCATAAGCTTAAGCGAAATTAGAATGACACTCGTCTCTGTTTAATATTAACCCTTGCGTCCAGAACACGTACGAGGTGTTTTTATTTTTATTTTAGTCTAGTCTCGAGCGCGCAGTTGTTCTCTGCGGAAGTTCCATATCCGGAATCCGTCAGGGTAGCGCGCCCTTGGGACAACTTGAGCAAACACAAAACAGAGTTCTAGAAACGTGACCCGGCCAAGGCGGCACCCCTGCTTGTCGTGAATTGGAATTGGACGGACTTGCGTGGTTCTTATTTGTACTGTTATGAACCGTTCTTTCTTGCTTGGGCCATCGGCGCCTCTTTAATTACACGAAGCTTGGAGGACGACAGCGAAGGGGGTGGTGGTTAGCTATGTGAGAACAGCTCCAAAAAAAGTGAGGGATAGCCGACTCCGTGGAGGTGGGTAGGTATAGCCCCAGGGCGGGGGAAGGATCTGCATAAACCAGGGCGCGTGAACTTTCTTCGCAAGGGTTCGACGGGGTATCGCATGAGACGAGCCCTTGGTAATTACCATGCAAGAGCCCTCCGAAGATCGAAGAGAGCGGGTGATTACAGAGGTGGTCGGCATGTAGCTACATTCATTCTTGTTCCTTCCACGGCTTCCGCGACATAAACCCAGTGTGAACTAAATCGTTAGAATAAGCTCCGATGTGCGCGTGGATTTTTTTCTTGGGAGGGTGTGGACACCTCTCCCTCTGGCATGCACACCCCTTGTGGCCCCCTTCTTCTTCTTAGCAAGCCCGTTCGGGATTGTCGCACGTATACTAATGACATAAATTTGTGGTATGTAAAAGGGGGGGACATGGGTGACCACGGTGTTTCCTCGGATGATGCCGAGAGAATAATGCCGCAACTTGTCACCTCCCCCCCTTTTTTTTTAACAACGCAATCGCGCGGGAGGCTTGAGAGAGGATAGTCATAGTAAGTTTGACACACAATGTGACGCGCGGCGCCCCGGCTAAACGCCAGCTCCCCCCCCTCCGCTCCCTCGGCCAACTTCTCCCTCTTTGACGAAAATAAAAATAGTTTTTCCTTGTGTTGTGTTGTGTCAAATTTTCATTTCGTCATCCTCCGGGAAACCGCGAAGAAGAAGGAAGAAGAAGGAAAGAGGAAAAAAAGAAGGAAGAAGCCTGAGGAAGAAGGAAGAAGAAAGAAGCACGGGAGAGGGGGGGGGGGGAAAAAAATTAACGATCGACACTTGACTTGCGCACACACAAAAGACAGGGGGGGGTGACGTACATACATAGGTGGCGGAAATGAAATTCTCCGTTGGGCGCGTGGGTAAGGGTTATGCAATTTTTCCCCCCACACCGCGCCGCGCCGCACCGCGCGCCCTGTGCAGGGTCCCCGGTCACTTGACCCTGCGTGCGCATGCCGGCGGCGCGCGGGGATGTGACTCACCCAAGGGGGGGAGGTAATAACGTATGGATGGTATGTACACCTAACGAGAGTGACGAAAAGAAACAAAAGAAAAAAAGGGCAGGGGGGCGGCGCCGTGGAGGATACGCATTAATTATAATTAATGACAAACTTCTTTGGCTTTGACTCTGGCTTTGGCTCTGGCTTTGCCTTTGTCTTTGTTTTTTCGACTAGGACGTGAATAGGATAGCAGCGCAGCAGGTGTTGTTGTTGTTGTTTTTTCACGTGCGTCGCAGCTGCTCCGATGCGGAGGCG
>QLOM01001839.1:0-18877 GCA_003313785.1 Termitomyces sp. MG148 | reverse complement strand
GGGCGGCGTGACTGCTTCCCCATGATACAGTCCTCGCACCTGCCGGCCATCACCATATCAGTGACCTGCAAGCCGTCAACTGTGCCTTGACGGATCATCTCACAAAGTGTGGATTCACCAATATGGCCTAGGCGGTGGTGCCAGGTCTCGAGCCCAGTAGGGCGGTTCAGCGACCGAGTGACGAGCGCCGTTGGCGGGGGGGTAACAAATTCAACGACGAACATGGTACCAGCCATTGGGCACCTCAGGAATGGTTGGCCATCGGGAGCGTGCAAAGTAGCGCCATTGCTGTCAATTCTGAGCTTCACACCCTTGCGGACTAGGGATCCGATAGATACTAGGTTGTGGTTGAGGTCGGGAGCATGGAGGGTGTTTTCAAAGGTGATCTTGATTGTCTCCCCCGCAAATCTGACCCACTTTCTAACTGTGCCACGGCCAAGTATATTGAATGATCCCTTCGTGGCAAGACCCGTCCTACAAGAATCATCAGGCGGCCCATACAAGACGAAATCCTCGCGGTCAGTGAAGAAATGGCGGCTTGCCGTGGAGTTGGCGTACGTGATTCGATCGGGCATGCCGCTGGTTGTCAGGGCCAAGAAGGCAAGGCACCGGGGGCTGGATGCATCGTTTGTAGCCGACGTCACCACAGAGTTGGCTTGGGGTACGGCTGTGGGCTGTGCAGCGATAACAGCCTGTGGCGTCACGCTGGAGGAGTTCCCTCAGCCTTTCCTCCACCATTCAGGGTACTGACCCTCCATACCCCCGCCCTTCTTGAAACACTTCTCGATGGTGTGGCCAACCCGGCCACATACGGGGTTCGAACAGACGCCCCTGTCTCTGGTGTTCCGACCGGTCTGCGCCACCAAAGCCTGTGCCGATTTCACGGGTGCGACTGCTGAAGCACCATACAACAGAAGGGCGTGAGTCGTCAGTCGTACTATCACATCGGCTGAGGTCTTCTCATTGAGCAACGAGCCAGTCACGGCCGCCCAGGAAGACGGCATCAATTTGATCACATACGCGCGGAACCGCGTATCCCCGATTCCAGCGCCCTGATTGTTCGCCTTTGACCAAGCGGTATGCAGGGCTTTGAAGTGCGCCTCGATGCTAGACCCATCCGTGTACTTGATCGAGGCGAGCTCTTCCTCTGTGTGGATAAGGGCCAGGTCCAACTTTGCCTCATGCAAGGTCGTCAGGGATGACCATGCGTCAGCCGCAGACCCATCTAGTTTGACCCCAGCGCCTATCGGGTTCAGGACGTTCAGGGTCACCATGCTCCATGCAAAAGCGTCGCGTTGGACCCATTCTTCCACCGTGGGCTTGGTGGACCCCCACCACGTCGTGGCCACAGTAGGGGTGGGGATCTTAGACTCAGGGTTGTCCGGATTTGGGATCGTTCCGTCGAGGTATCCAAGCAGGCCGTGTCCGTGTGCGGCTTCAGTGATCGTGGTTCTAAAAATTGGCCAATTCGACCCATCAAACTTCTCGTCCGCTGGGAGGAGAAATAAAGGAGGGTTCTGAGACATTCTGGCACAAAGTCGAGGTTCGGTGGTTCAGTGTCGGTTCCAGTGGGGCAGAAAAAAATTTTCAGTGTCGTTTCACTGAGTGGCACGGGGCCTATAACCTGTTAAGCACAGAGACTCAGTCGGTATGTAAACGACTGTATTAATCTAGATACCTGTTAAGCACAGAGACTAATAATTATGAATAAGTTAGTCTATTCGATTCCAGAAGCAATACTTGACATACCTCAGTCGGTATGTAAACGACTGAGGTATGTAAGATTGCCCGATCCGATTCATCCATACCAAAACTGTATAGTTCTTCCCAATCCGTCCACGATCTACCCTCCTTGCGGCACAGCCCTCACGTGCTCATTCCTCGTACCATACGCGTACCGCGATCTCTCTCTAATAGATTCCTTTCGACTCAACTCAAACGCAGATGAGCGGCGTGGTCAGCATGCATACGAAAGACACCGCGAACCCTTCTCTACTTTGTCGATGCGATGAACATCAGGATGTCTAGATGTGCTTGACTCTAGAGGTAAGTCGATATATCTAGAATTCGTCGGTCTTAGAGCTCCCCCTCCAAAGAACTTCAGCACGTACGTCAAACTCCTATTTCGCGCTCGATTAGGCCACGAGGTCGTGGAAAGAGGGGAATACGCGCTCGAGCGGACCCGGTCATGCGTGTGAGACCCGGGGTCGCGATCACGATGGACATTGTGTCCCAACGCCGGTCTGTGGACATGGACAACGAAGAACTTTGACACGTACGTCAAACTCCTATTTCGCGCTCGATTAGGCCACGAGAGGGGAATGCGCGCTCTCGCTCCTTGAGCTCACGCTCACGAGGACGTACAAAACGCTCGAGCGCACACACACAAACTGGGCCGTGCATGTGAGACCCGGGGTCACGATCGCGATGGACACTGTATCTCAACGCCAGTCTATGGGACATGGACATGGACAACGACAGCCGGCGGTGTCCCTCGTGCCGCTTTAGGAGACGAGGTAGTTCGGTGAGCGCATTTGCTTCGCTCGCTGGTCCAGACTCCGAGGGGATACTCATGTCATGCAGAACTCGAACTCGCACAGCCCGCGTTGTTCGACGTTTTCTTCCGTGTTTCCCGGTTTCCCGCGGGTGTGGGTGTGGGTGTGGGTGAGGAGGCTGGGAGTATGGTATGTATGTATTCCTGCGCTGTCCCCGTCCCCGTCCCCGGCTGCATGCGGCTGATGACACCCGTCTCGTCGCCCCGCCCCGGGCACCGTGTCGAGTGCACTCAGTGTGTGTCTTGGACATTGGACATTGGGCATTTTCGCTGTATCCTGGACCCTGGACTCTGGACCCTGGACCCTGGTTCGGCTAAAGACCCCAGGAAAGCCGGCGGTGGCGCTGGAAAGTGGAAAGTGGGCGAAGTGGCGTACCTTTGTTTGACGTCGGGCTGTGGTTGTTGTTGTTGTTGCGGATGGTGGGATAGTGGAACTTTGCGATGCTTCTGACGCGGCTGCGGCTGCGACGAGTCCAAATCCAAATCCAGAAGGGATGCATGCATCCGACTCGCGGGTCTTCCTCGTCGGCTCCTCCGTGTGACCCGGCCCTACGCGCCCCCTGCCAGCGTGGTGTGTCCACCTGCCAGCGTGCATCCGCAGGAGCAAAAGTCTTTGATTCAGACGTCAAGAGTTTGTGCGCGGTCATTATCTAGAATCATAATCTAGTCTTTGTATAGCTTTATCGTTAGCTGCCCTTTTTACCCTCCGCACTTTGCCGGCCTTAGCCTTGCCGGCCCAATGAGTCGTATGCTTACGCCCTACGCCCGCAGGCCAAAACACACCGCCACACGAGACCCGGAGGGATATCGGCGGGTGTAAGGCTTCTGGAGTCAAGTAGGCACCCTGATCATCAGTTCATCGCGAAGGGTGCGCGGCCGGTGTGTTTCGTAACGGTACATGTGCATGGGCGATGCATGCTGACCCACGCCGCACGCTCATCTGGTGAAATGCAGATGTAAATAAAAAATTAGCTGCTTGAGCTCGCGCAGGTTGTCTCGATCGGAAGTATGTATATGTACATAGCGCGTCCGGCTTGGGGCCCGCACATACGCCGCGCTTTCGTCGATGCGGTGGGTTGGTGATTGAGTAGCACACGTACCTCGCTCGCTCGTTCGCTGATGCATGCAACGGAGTAAGTACTTGAATTGATTCAGCGGTCACAGCCGCTTGTTGCAATGTCACCTTCTATAAGTATCGCATTGGTACACTCGTCCCTACCCTAATCGTAGTAACGACACCGACGCCAACGCCAACACCAACGCCGACAAGAGACCGGGTCTCTGAGATCGTCCTCGTGTCGGCGTTGTTTAAAGTCGAGCTCGCGTGTTTCGTTTCGTTTCTTTCGACGAGCACCACGGCGGATACTGCCTGGGCGGCACGGCGCGTGCGCGGCGCGGACGAGGGTCGGGCCGTGCATGTGCATGTGCATGAGGCAGGCAGGGGTCGGCGAGTCGGGCCCGCGTGCGTCGTTCTGGTTTCTCTCGTTCTCGTTCTCGTTCTCGTGGTTCCGAGGGCTGGCGTATGGACTCGCGGTATCTTGGGTCTTGTAAAGACTCCGGAAAAGTCAGCGGTGGCGTTGGCTCTGAAAAGTGGGTCAAGTGGTGTACCCTTGCTGAGTTTGTTTCGAGTTGTGCAGATGATGATGATGAGATGGGACTTGGCGATGTTTGGAGGGATGCATTCAATGCGCAGGCTTGTGCCAGCACGAATGTTGATGCTGCAGAGCGTTTACTCTTCGACGTGTGTGGGTATCATAATCTAATCGTTATATAGACGTAGACACATGCCGTGCTCTATTGAATCTTCACCCTCTTCACCGCCCTGCCCGCCCAATGAGTCGCATACGCCCTGAGCCCAAAACACACCGCCAACACGCCCGCAGCGACGGCCCTCGCGTCGAGATCGCGCATCGGCTTCGGCGGCACGCCCCACAGGAGGGGCACACACGCCTCGCGGACGCGCGAAAACGCCGGGTGGCCGGCGAGGGTGGCGTGCACGGCAGCGACGAGCGCGCCGGCCCAGACGTCCATCGTGTTGCACGGGGTCGGGGCGCGGAGGAGCGGGGGCGTCGCGAGTGCCCAGGCGGGGGACCACGTGGAGAGTGTGGACGCGGTGAGGCCGCCGCCGGCGGATGCGAGGGCGCCGATGAGGAGGTGTGTGAGGGCGGAGGATTTGAGGGGTAAGGGGACGGGGGACGGGGACGCGGGGGAGAGGTGGGCGGTGGTGGCTGTGATTGCGGCTGTGCGGACGAGGGCGTCGAGCGGGAAGAGGACGGTGTCGAGGATGGCGAGGAAGGGGCGGGAGAGGAGGAACGGGCAGAGGGCGGCGAGGAGGGTGAGTGAGAGGTGGGTTGTGATGTAGATGATGTATGGCGTGGGCGAGTAGAGCATGGGCGGGGGCAGGCCGAGGAGATGGTGTGTCCACAGTGTGCCGCCCCATGTCTGGTTGTCGTTAGAGGGGGCGTGGCAACAAGTGCGATGCTCACCATGATGAGGTAGCCGACGATGTATGTGCCCCAGGGAAGCCGGGCGCCGGTCGCGGCGGCATTGGACTGGTAGGCCAGCGACACTCGCGCGGCGTGGACGGTGGCTGCGATGGGATACGGGAACAGCGTGGCGTGCACGGGCTGTCCGATGAATTCCATGCCCCAAACCAGCGCCATGGTGGCTGTACGCAGAGTTTGACCTGCCTGCATTCTAAACTCAGGTCTTCATGCCGGACACAACTGTCCACCTCTTGTTGATCCACATCGCTATTGTAGTCGCGTCCTCACTCTGTTCTAATCATTGCTCAATCGCTTAACTAAGCCCACACACGCGACTATATGGAGGAAACAGCGATGCAAAGACCTTTCAAAGGAAGAGAGAGCCACCCATGATGCTTATATCATTGGCTGCAACCACACCAAAAAAAAAAGAAATGCGGCTGCGTAATGCGCCCAGTTTTCAATCTCCTATTGAACCAAGTAAAGCCTTAATCAAGCAACAACTTGTTCCTCCATTCCGCCCTCACATCATCCCAGAGAATCTCCGTTCGGTGCGCCGGAAGTCGTTCCATGCGGACGTGATAAACGTCCCACACACGCTGCAAAGCAGGGGACTGGAGGACATAAGGCTCATTTTCTGACGACGCCAACGCAAAACGCGCGAGCAGATCTGAGAAGTAGCGACCTACGCCACCAGATAACGAAGAAAAGGCGGCGAGCAGGATCAGCGCTTCAATGAGGCTCGTCGGAGCAAGGACCTTCACGATATAGTAGTCCGCAGGAACTGCTGCGCCAACAGAAACAAGAGGGATCGTCGGACGATAAAGATCATACAGGGGGAGACCGCAAATTGATCGTATTCAAGCGCAACGGGATTGGGGTGAGAGGGGTCAAGCGGTATAAGGTTTAAAAGTCTGTCGCTGGGACAGAGAAACAGAGTCATATCCATATTGTATGGCTGTGCCACCCGAAAGTGCTTCGGGAGCCAGATAGACCTCGTTCGATCGGCAGTATGGAAATAGCTCTCGCAGGTGCAAGATAACAGACCTGCTTTCTCTACGACTGACACCGCGGGCTCCCCAGCGAATCTGAAGGAACGATAAAGCCACAGATCTGGAACACCCGCGAAAGTCAGGAGGGTATCGGGAGGGAATCCTAGTCTTACCTGGGGTATGTGAGGATTACCGCGCCACGAGTAGAGAAGATCACCCCACAGGGTGTTGGGAATGTGAGCATCATCAAGGAGTTTGGCTACTGCACCGGTCAAGGACCTTGGTCAGGGATGATACTCCATCACCGAGAGATCTATGTCATTCTCTGAGGTATGGGCTGTCATAACAGCACTAAATGAATCCAACCTGCACCGTCGAGCGACCAGTGTCATCATAAAAGCCAGGATAAAATAGACATGAAACTGACTCTTTTGACCTGAAATAGCATGTTTCTACATTGGCTGTTGTGTTTGCCGTCCGCAACTATAGAAGGCGGATGTCGAGGACCTTGAATCGTACATGCCCGGTGGCTACCATCCTGCGACGAAATCAAGAACAGGTACCGTATTGTCCACAAACTTGGACTTGGATACGGGGGCTACTCGACGGGGGTGGCTTGAGAGAGATCAGCGCTCAGCGCTCGGCAACTGGACTGATTCGTCGCTGTGGGAAGCGCGGAAATTGGGATTTTGAGTTGGTGGCTAGCAGTGCCCTGGGCGGGAGTTTGTTGCGACCTACCTACCTTGCGCGATGGTTTTGAGATTGAAAGCCCGAATGGTCGGCATCGATGCATTGTCGTCCGAGCGCTGGGAAAGTCAGATAGATACGAGACCGCTGCCGACGGACTGCCGCGCGAAGGATAGCGTCGCAGAGTGCTCAGGGGCTTGCGTTTCTACACTCCTGTGGTGTCGTGCATGGAGGTAAAATCAACTCGCCTTCATTCATACCTACTGACCATTCTGAAGACTTCCATTATCATAACATTCTACTTGAGATACCCGATTTTCACTCATGGTCGATGGAATGGTTTATCGTTGTCTTGGGGAACCTATAAAGCAATGTGTCAGGAGAATCGATGGTACCCCGAGTACACCTGCAGCGCCCTCATACGTGGTAATGCCTCCAGGCCTCCAACTATCCAAAATCGTCTCCGATTCTTCGGATGACTGCTCAATCAAGATAACAGATTTCGGCGAACCATTCCTCGTAGCTGATCCAACGAAACCATTCCCCAACACCCCAAACTCCTCGGCCGCTCCTGAAATCATCTTCCAAGACCCTCTCATCAGCCCCAAAATCGACATTTGGTCCCTCGCGTGCCTGGTCTACGAGATGTCCAGTAACCACGGGCTTCTAGAGTCATTTTTCAATGAGCGAGACGAAATCATGGTCGAGATGGTTCGCGCGTTTGGCAAGTTCCCCGAGCGGTGGTGGTTGAACTGAATGGGGAACCCGCGATCGATATTTCGAGGAAGATGACGGGCCCACTAAGTTCAAGTTGGATTCGGGCGACATGTCAGGAGAGCCGAGGACTGTGGACCTCAGAGAACGCCTGGAAAATATCCGGATTGGGGGTGAAGTGGGACAGAAAGAGCTCGAGCTCAGCGGGGATTTGGAGGCGTTGGAACTGGTCCTTGCGAAAATGTTACGCTATGAGCCAGAGGAAAGGATCAGTATTGATGATGACTCTTGCCGTTTTGAACCTGGGTTCCCCCGTGCAGAGAGTGGTCTGACTCGACGTCCGGAAATCTTGTGCACGTTTATCAATATATCCTGCCTGGCTTGATAGAATTATGTAGTTCTGTCATATGATTGTCTTGCTTGCTTCTGGTCAGCATAGGTCTCATTCTCTCGGTCAGAAATGATGAGTGTTGGTGTTTCCCCCCAGAGCGAATCAACAACTACTTGGAAGTGGACACCCGGCGCCCGACTCACTGAATGGAACAAGCTACGATCCAAAAGTCGACTCCTACGACTACCCCCCTTATATATGTGTGTGTGTGTTCCCTTCAAGGTTTTAGTGGGTAGTGGGCCCAACAATAGGGGAGGGATAGGTTGAAAGAGTCAGATACCCTTATTAGGCCTAATTAGCTCTGAAAATGCCACTCTGATCTGATAATGCATCAGGGATTTTTCTGACATATAGTTCCACACACTGTGCATAAATGCAGTTCCTCGCGGAATATTTTTGCTGAAATAAGGGTCCTGGTTTCAATCCCAGGTAATCAGCCACGTGGGTGGGGAGGAGACGACTATGGCGTCGGTCTCCCCATCATACCAAACCAATACCAAACGCTACTGTCATATGCTGAGATGCAAATTCTAGCCAATTTTTTTTTGTAGCTCTGTCCTTTGGACACATGGCCTTGAAACTTTCAAGCCATCTTAATATGCTTCTTAGCTAGTAACTTGTAATTTTTATAATAGGTTTATTAGCATACAAGATGTATCAGACAATGACCAAGCAAGGAGTACCAAAATTCCTGGGAAGTGCAAAATCTGTCACACCCCAAATTCCAGGTCCACTGCTCACATAATCTAATCAGTCCCGTGTGAAAATGTTCAACATTCAACAAAGCGTGTTTTGTATCTGTACAAAACACGCTTTGTTGATTGTAATTGGGCCTGATTTTATATGCTCCAGCATTCTGTGGTGAAGGTCAATATTTTTTTCAATCTTCAATCCTCTATCCATATCTGAGTTGTCTTTGCCTCATCAAGATATTTGGATTCAGATCTTGGACATGCTGTGCCATGCAATGACCCATACCCCCTTGTAAGTAAATATTGTGTGCAAGGCCAGACATTGATTATGGTATGTACACCTTGAATATAAGCGAATTCAGATTTGTATTGATGAAAATTACCATAGTATGTACTAGAATGACCATGTAAATTATATGAGGCCATGGAATAGTAGGCTGAATGCCGTACTGCAGTCAAAGGGCTACTGGTAAAGCTAGTACTTGGAGTTGAGAGATGCACAGGAGAGGGAGGGGTTGAAGGAAGAGCTGACTGCATTGGGTACAGTGTGGCAGGTGTTACAATCAAAGCTGTCTTAATCCATAGCTGTTGTACCCCATAATTTGCAATAATCCATAGATTTTTTGTTCCACCAAGTATGTTTGCAGAGATTTATGGGTTATCTTGTATATTCCATAACCCATTGGTTTTTGGGGGTTCATAACCCATAAAACACTTCAAATGGGGAAATACTTTCTCTATTTGGAGATCTCTATGTAATTTTAACTAATAGGAGATGTTTTGGTAAATGTTTTGAAATGCAATATTGAGCCAATATTCTATTAATGTGGTAACTATGGCTCAGAGAACTATTGAAGTACTGAAAGCAGGTCTTGATAACCTTAAAAGTCAAGTAACAACACATCTGCCAGACCAGATCTGAAAGCCTACATGACAGTAATGTGAAATCCTCAGTGATGAAAGAGAGCAACTGATATTTCCTTATCTATGCAATAGTAACGTGAACTACGCGTAAGAGTTTTCAGTAGGTATGTACATAGAAGTGAATAGATATGGTACTTACATCCTCAGTACTGTTGTGATGAAAGAGAGCAACTGAGGATGTATGCGCCACGTCAAGACTGATGATGTTGATCTCATGTGATCATGCAACTGACAATATTAGGCCTCTCCGTCTAACACAACCCCATCAGTGGTGAAGTGGGCACAAAAAGATCTCAAGATCATGAAATTGAGACAATGCCAAGGGCCTTCACAAATTTGTAGTGTAAATCCTTGTTCAATGGTTTTGTCAAAATATCAGTGATCATGTTCAAAGTTGATATCCATGAGAATGTAAAGGAACTAGTGCGAAAATGGTCTTGTATAAAGTGATACCATATATTAATATGTTTGGAATGTGAGTTTGTGGAGTCGGAATTGGCTATGTCAAGAGCGCTCTTGTTGTCGCAGAATATTGGGAAAGGTTGAGGAATAGGTAGATTTAGTGATGTGAGAAAATAACGCAAGGCCAGAGCTTCACACATGGCGTGTGACAAGGACATGTATTCGGCCTCAGTAGAAGAAAGAACCACTGTTTGTTGCTTCACCGAGGACCATGACACTAAACTTGAGTAAACAAAAAAGGCATAGCCAAAGACACTTTGATGGGTATCAGGATCGGATGCCCAATCAGCATCTACTGCACCAAAGTTTGCCAGAAGTATTAGCTTTGCAGCAGAATCTGTTGTAGGTCTCAAGAAGTTGTACTCAATTGCATAATCTTGAGTACCCGAGAGATATCAGAGGACTTGTTTTGCAGCTAGAAGGTGTTTGCGTGAAGGATTAGAGTTGTATTGGCCCAGTGACATAGCTGTAAATGCTAGATCTGGCCATGTGCATAAGCCAAGATAGAGTATGGAACCGACAAGTTGTTGCTAGTAGACTTTGACATTGTTGTCTGCAATCTCTGGGATGGCATTGGGTAGTAGTTCAGGAAGATCCTCAAGTCTTCCAATGAGTGGAAGAGACAGTGGAGATGCCTCTAACAAGTGATATGTAGTGAGAAGATCAAAGACATTACCTTTCTGCAATAGCCATAGTTTCCTTTGTGTGCAGTCGCATTCTATTCAAATACCAAGGTAGAGATTTTTTGCACCTGAGTCTTTAACTTCAAAGCGAGTGCTCATTTGGCGTATTATTCAGTTGTAAAGAGCTTTTGAGTTCATAGCGTTCAGTCCATTGTCAATGTGGACGCACACAATAATGAACAATTCTTGGCCATTAGTCAGCATTGTTATCAATGAATCTGGAGGTGTAGAAAACTAGCCAAAGAAAACAGCATGTCAACAGCACATCTTGGAAGACCATATGATTTGAGTTCTTTGTGAATCACTTTGTACCATTCATGTGAGGCTTGTTTAAGACCATAGAGAGCACAAAGTACCTGGTTGACCTTCTTGGAATTTATGTCTGAGAATCCAGAAACCTGTTTACAATAGATTTCATGTGATAGGGGTGTGTTGAAAAATGCTGTTTTGACATCAAAAGTATATAAGTCTAAGTTGTGTAATGCCGCATAAGCTAGAGTGATTCAAATGCTGGTCATCTTTGCTACCAGAGCATAAGTGGTACCATAATCTTCCGGTCGTTGGCTGAACCCTTGAGCGACTAGTTGGGCTTTTTCCATGCCTCGGATAACCGATCCATCCAGATTGAATTTGTGCATATATATCCATTGTACACTTATAGCCTTGCAACCAGGAGGTAAGTCCGCCGGTTCAAAAACTTGCTGTTGTTTTAAACTCTCCATTTCACACTGCATTGCTGCGCTCCATACCTCCGCATCTGGTCGATGAGTCACTTTGTAAAAATTTTCTGGAGGTTTATCCAGATTATAGACCCTTGGACTTGCCAGGGAGGTAACTCCTCTGTCCCATTGATGATATCCGCAAACTCCTCCTTCCACTGCTCCTGCAGATGCAGTATATGCTCATCACTTAGGCTGGTTGGTCTCTTCTGTCCCTCCTTTGGTTTTCTTGGCGTGGTCTGTGCCTGTCCATATGTCTCTCAAAGAGCGCAAAGATGCTCCTCCAATTCATCTCTCACCCCTAACCACATTGGAGTATACTGGCTCTCCTGCTGACTCTGGCAAGTTGACATTGTCACTCCATCCCAGACTATGTCATATGGGGCCAAGACCTCCTTGCTAGTAGCCAACCTAAACACCTCCTCAGGACCTCTATGAGTAGACCACTCGTATGTCCTCATAGAGGTGACTACCTCATTCCATTCACATGGCATTTGTGAGTCATATGCCCACTGAAAGTCTGGCGGCACAGTAGGCTTGTCCCATAGCTGGTGCCACTCTCCTTGTTCCCTGGCAGTACTCTACTGCCCTTTGTCGTCCTTCTCATTCTTGTCATCTATGAGTGGAGGTACCTTGGTCTCACCAGACTGTCCACCCTGACCTTGTATTGCCTTGAACTCCTTTGTTGGCATTAGCAACGCTGCTGAGTCTCCTAGTAGGCTCTCATGAGGTTCTTCCACCTCCTTCTTGTCCTCCACCATCGCCAGTTTGCAACCTTGTAGTCAATTTGCACTGCGGTGCCTCTTGGTAGCCCTCTGCTAGCATAGCCAGCCCTCCATATTCTCCAAGGCCACTTTTTTTGGCTGGCATTGCTATGCCATTCACAATGACCATGTCATTGATGAAATCTAACACCACCTTGTTCCTTCTAAGGAATGGTGTTCCAATGATCAGATCATAATGATTGAAATTGGCTACGTCTATGTACTCCATTGTATCAGAGCCCAAGGTAGCCACCTTTACATTTGCTCCGTACTGGACGATAGACTTACTCCCCACTGTACCCAACTGCAATGTTAGCAGGGACTGTAATTTGTGCACATGCACAAATTGCAGTGTCATTCCTGTGGTTGTACTCCCTGAGTCCCACAGTGTTCAGGCCAGATGGCCTTCAACATTTACATACATCACCAGACACTGCTTCTTCTCTTGCTGCAACATTGGCCTTTCCAGCTTTCCTGGTGCCTTGCATAGGTGCACCTTATGCATTTTTACCTGGCAATTGCCAATTATCTGCTCCCCTTTGGAAGCCTCCAACATTGCTACTAGATGTTCGGAGTCGCTATCACAACTATAGTAGTTGTTGTTAGACACATCCACTGTGACGTACTCCTCCTCATCCACAAAGACACTAGGTGCTTCATCATTGTTGTTCTTGACCTCCTCAAGCGCCTCTGACTCCTCAGCTAGGTTGGCCAGCTCTTCTTCAGGTTCACTGCCTGACTTGTCCTCCGCTGTATGGGCGGCGTGTACATATGCCTGTTTTGGATTGCAAGGGCATTCCTTGGACTAGTGGTCTATGCTCCCATACACAAAGCATCCCTCTTTGGCTTGGGCAGGCACTGGTTGTCCTGCCACTGCCCCCACGTTAGCTACTGGTCACCTGCCGCCTATTTGCGGTGTTAGACCTGTTGGTCTTGGGTTAGCCCCAGCTTGTCCCACCTCCACTGGTATGGGTTTAGTCTGTAGTACCTGTGCTTCCAGGCGCCGTACCACAAATTGTGGATTGTGATTCTGCTCCATATCCACCTTCTTTGCTAGGAAGGTACCAATCCTTTGCTAGTCCCCTGGTCAACGTGTGACAACATGTACTATGTTGCTCGTAGTGACTTGCAGTGTGAGCGGTCTGTTCGTACCGGATTGTGTACACAAGGAACTCCTCAGTGGTATTGAATTCTGGGGACAGATTATTGTCCCTAAACAGAAAGTGTCTCATCTTGGCTGGTAGGCCATCTACAAATGCCTCACAGATTGTGTACGCATCGGGGTACACTGCCATGTTCTGTGCGTGCTCCAGCACTGTGTCATAGAACTCTTGGACTCCCATGCTGTCCTTATAGGACGCTGTTTGGAAAGCCTCCTATGCATCCTGCATGGTCAAAGGGTTTATAAACCGGTCATACAGGCCAGTGAGCACATCCTTGAACATCCAGTGTTCAATTGCTTGGTTGATGTGCAAGATATAGTGGCAGTACTACCTTGGCTTTGCCTTCTAGGAATTCAATAAGGACAAATACTTGTTCTCTGTCCATATACGTGCCTCTGTAGCCACATGCAGCTAGATGGTAGCACACATCAATGGCCCAGTCCTCCAATTGGGAGAACTGGTGCCCACCAGGATATACTTGCCATTGCTTTTGCGAGCTTTCACTCCCTTTGGAAAGCAAAATCTGATGCCTAACACGTCATCAACCAGTTGGTTGAGGCGGTCATATATTGTGGACTAATGTTCTTGCTCCGCCTCATTCACCCTGGGCATTTGGCGCACTTGGTGCCTCACTGAGCCTGATGCCAAGGTGGTGTTGCCAGGCCTGTTGGCCTGTCACCCCTTAGCCCATGTTTGTCGTGTTGGTCCAGGTGTGGCAGCCTCTGCCACTTGATGTGACTGTGTTGCGACAAATATTGTTGCCTCATGTTGTCAATGAGAATGACTTTGTTTTCTTCCTCAAATACCACCCCTTGGTCATTGATCAACGACCTGTCCCATGCCGCCAAGTCAGCATTACGCATGTGCTGACAGTTTACTCAATCAGCCCATGTTACTGCCATTGGTACACAGCAGGACGGCCTCACTGGCTCAGTCGCCGGAGCATTCTCCTCCTTTGGGAGGACTAGAGTTGCTACTTCTGAGTGCAGAGGCGATGTTTCTCCTTGCTTTACTGTTGTCCGCTGCCCTGACCAACCTCCCTTGCTGGCTGAGGATGTGGTTTGGATGGCGGTATTGACGTAATTGTCTCCATGACAGACAACAGTGGGGGTACCAACCCTGACATAGTCCACTGATGCTGCGCTGCTGCCTGTTGTCTGACAAAATTGTTGGCAGATTCATTTGCCTGCTTAGGCGCATTCAGCAAGTCCATTGCTTGCTTGATAGCTGGCCCGGTTGGGCCCCATACCTCCTCGTACAGTACTGATCCTGACAGCATGGCTGTAGATGCAGTGAATTCATGTGTGTTCTTACGCATCAAGTACTGTTGTACTTCTAACTCAAAGATTTGAGTGTAGAGTTCCACATACTCCGTCGAGCTTTCTTGTGGAACCTGTTGGCTCCATTGGCCCATCATTTCTAAGTGCTTTAGCACGTACAGCTGCAGCCTTTGCTGTGTGGTTGCCTTTGGTACCATGTACCTATCCAACACTAGCTGTAATTGTACTTTCAAGGTCAAATATGACCGGGATCCTTCCTCCTTGTTGGACAATGCTTTGTCATGGATGCTATTGTCCTGCTCCAGTTCCAAGAGCTCTATCAGAGCTGCATACTGGACTGGCTGTGTCATGGGCACTTGCCCTCTTGTCTCTGTCACTCCCTCTGCTTCCTCTGCCAGCTGAGCAGCCCTAAATAGTGAGCTATGCGCCGGTTCTGTCCCCTGGATCAGCTCTGTGAGTTGAGTTGTATCCTCTGGCCTCTGCTTTGGCAGAGCAACATTAGTGGACACTGTAAGGGCAACACTTGACGTCTGGAACTCCTTCCACAGAGTCAACAATGCAAGGGGCAAGCGAGAGTCGAGCAAGCGCAGAGGCGGGCAAGAGTTGGGCAAGAGGCAAGCAAGGCTAATAGAGGGTCGGACAGCGCTAGGTAAGCTTATGATTGGTTCAGTGGATAGGCCAGAAGAACACTGCTATTGTTTAGCCTGAGGATATTTTATCCCACAGGCTGCTTATATATACTACATTGGTGGCTGTGCTATTACTAATACTGTTTATTAATTGGGCCCTGGTATGTAAAGGAGTATGACTAACAATAATTGATACTGAGTAAGGTCTGAGAATATGACTCATCAAGACTGACTACTACAAGACAGAAGAGGAAAGGGTGGGCTGAGTGGCTGGTCAGATCTGCTAGGAATAGGCGTCTTGTTGGACTAAGCTCAAAATAGGTCCAGAGACTGGTCCTCTGACATCAGCCCCTTTTTTAGATTTGTTGCCTTGACAAACAGTGTTTACTTTCCCTGGGTCGGGCGAGAGCGTCAAGCAGTGTTAGTGCCGCGTGGAGGTGCCTCAGAAGTGCCCCGAGCATAATGCTCAAAGGCATAGTTGATGACCATAGGGGACGACAGAGCTGAAGTCAGAGTAGAGAGGGCCATAGGCAAGTCGGCAGGCAGTGAAGGTGCTACCGAGACTGGCATAGGAGATAGATCATCCCAATCAGCAGATTCTTGGAAGTCTATGGTAGAGTCATGCATAGAGGCCATAGGAGGAGGAGGCGGTGCAGACTGAGTAGAGGGTTTCGGGGTGGACAAGGCAGGTTCCTTAGAAGGGGCTGGCGCAGCAACTGCCGGCGCAGCGTTACCAGATCGCTGCTTCCGCGGTGCGCACACATGCTTCTTAGCAATGCGCTTTCCAAAGACAACAAGGGCTTCACCAATCTGCTGGTCAGTGCCCTGGATAGTAACAAAGCGTTGGCCTTCACCACCAGCTGGACCAACTGTGAAAGTGGCCAACCAAGAGCTGGACAGGTCATGGGCTTGTTTAAGGCCCTGCCCCTGATGTCCAACAACGTGCGCAACCAGAGAGTCGGGGAGCTCCAGAGCACATTTGTAACGAGAGACTTTACCGTTGGTAGGAGGAAGATCCCGAGCAAGAGGGATGGCCAGGGGAGTATTAGAAGTAGAGCACAGGACCCATTGGGGATTACGAGAGGGGGACATGGTAGGAGTTTTGGAGGACTCAGAGGGCTTAGAGTGGCCAGGAGGAGCAGAGCAATGGGCAACCAGAGCGTTACTATGCTTGTCAGCGGTTCGGGCAGCGGCGACCACATGTCCACTCTCTAGAGCGACTAGTCTGTGTTCAAGGGTGGCGAGTGTCAGCTGCATTTGCTGCATCATAGAGAACCAGTACGTGGTCTAGTGAGGCGTCTCGGCAGGGCCCATCCCAGGAATAGGAGGCGTACCGGAGACCAGGATGGAAGGGTGAGCAGAGGGTGCCGCTGTAGGAGTGCAAGTCATAGGAGTAGAGGGAAACCAAGAGTCAGAAGACATAGTAGAGAATAGAGTTGACCACTGTGGGCTAAGAGGGCGGACAGTGTAGGAGGCTGAACAACATGTAAGGGCAATGCTTGACGTCTGCGGAACTCCTTCCACAGAGTCAACGATGCAAGGGGCAAGCAAGAGTCGAGCAAGTTGCAGAGGTGGGCAAGAGTTGGGCAAGAGGCAAGCAAGGCTAACAGAGGGTCAGACGGCGCTAGGTAAGCTTATGGTTGGTTCAGTGGATAGGCCAGAAGAACACTGCTATTGTTTAGCCTGAGGATATTCTATCCCACAGGCTGCTTATATATACTACATTGGTGGCTGTGCTATTACTAATACTGTTTATTAATTGGGCCCTGGTATGTAAAGGAGTATGACTAACAATAATTGATACTGAGTAAGGTCTAAGAATATGACTCATCAAGGCTGACTACTACAAGACGGAAGGGGAAAGGGTGGGTCAAGCGGCCAGTTGGATCTGCTAGGAATAGGCGTATTGTTGGACTAAGCTCGGAATAGGGTTGGACATGGTCCGAAGACTGGTCCCCTGACAGACACCCTTGAGTGACTTGAGGGAACTTGGATGCACGGCGATGACACTTTGGTCGCCCATTGTCCTTGGTCCTCTGTCCATCTTGGTTGGACGATACTCCTCATACGGGCCATGGATAGCCCCCTAGGCATTCTGTACATGTCTGTGCAGGACAACTCCTCCAACTCCTTGTCCTATTTGGGTAGGGGTTGATACACCGCTGCCTGATGCGCAGCAAGTTGCTCTGTATCTGGTGTAGCGCATTCCATGCCTTTTAGTTCATCGGTCTGGTTGCCCGACATCATTGTCCTGATAGAGTTGTCCAGTAGTGGTTATCTCTGCATGGCTGTATGCAAAGTCAAGAGTGGATCAAAGAAGCAGAGCTGAAAAGCGCAAGCTGAGATCCAAGCACCGAGAGCAATCAATCCAAGATTGGATGATTCAAAAAAATGTAACAGAGTTACAAGCTGTCAAGAGACCAGTCTCTGGACCATGTCCAACCCTATTCTGAGCTTAGTCCAACAATACGCCTATTCCTAGCAGATCCAACCAGCTGCTCGGCCCACCCTTTTCCTTTCCGTCTTGTAGTAGTCAGCCTTGATGAGTCATATGCCTGGACCTTACTCAGCATCAATTATTGTTAGTCATACTCCTTTACATACTGGGGCCTGATTAGTAAACAGTATTAGTAATAGCACAGCCACTGATGTAGTATATATAGGCAGCCTGTGGGATAGAATATTCCCAGGCTGAACAATAGCAGTGTTCTTCTGGCCTACCCACTGAACCAACCGTAAGCTTATCTAGCACTGTCTGACCCTCTGTTAGCCTTGCTTGCCTCTTGCCTGACTCTTGCCCACCTCTGTGCTTGCCTGACTCTTGCTTGCCCCTTGCATCGCCGACTCTGTGGAAGGAGTTCTGCAGATGTCAAGCGTTGCCCTTACACAAGCCTTGGAGTCTTACTTCAGACAATAGAATCAGATCAAATATTGGTATTGACTATATGTACAAAGATAAGAACAAGACTGCTTAGCTAATTGCTGACCAGTCAACAAAATGTAATGTAAAATAAAATAAAATAATTAAAAATAATTCTATGTACAGGTGCTAATGCACCATGCTTGTTACAGTATGGCACTGTAAGAACAAAAGTTGGCAGATAAAGTCAGTAAGGTAAAGTCAGCAAAACTGTATCACTTAGCGACTCTGAGGACTTCAAATGTGCTGGAATGTGATCTGAACTGTGGGGCATATGATTTGATGATAGCTAAGACAAAATATGTACAGTATTTATAGGCGCTAAGTTGCCGTGTTAATTTAACTAAAAGTTGCTAATTAATCAATCAAGAAAAAGAATGACAAGTACAATGGAATGTGAAAGTCGCTAAGTGACAGCGTCTGTCAAGTTGGCAAGCACTAACTCAACATCCTAGCAGTGAAAGAG
Organism: Termitomyces sp. MG148; assembly: GCA_003313785.1. Taxonomy (NCBI): domain Eukaryota; kingdom Fungi; phylum Basidiomycota; class Agaricomycetes; order Agaricales; family Lyophyllaceae; genus Termitomyces; species Termitomyces sp. MG148. The sequence goes on along the minus strand of QLOM01001839.1, from coordinate 351 downwards.
GCCAAATGCATGAGGACTGTTGCTAAGGCCTGAAACCATCAAGGGGCCTGTCTCAAGTAAGTCGCTAAGCATTGGATAAGCAATAAGCGTTGCTAAAAGTGATCTGATGTTGGATTTTTGAGAAGCACTGGGTTTTGATAGTGTCAGAGGACTCCTCATTTCTCCCTTCTTTCACTCCTTATTCCTTCATTCTTCCTCTATTTATTTTCTTATTTCTGCTGTCACTCTTTTACTTTACTGCTTCTATTCTTTCAACACTATCTATTAATACTATTCTCAGCCCTTGAGGTGCTCTGGTTCTTTAGTTATCATTCAAACAAGTGTGGCCAACGCTTCCAGAGGCTTAGTAAG
>QLOM01001837.1:0-18566 GCA_003313785.1 Termitomyces sp. MG148 | reverse complement strand
GGCTGCTTGACAGCTGTCCTGCACTTGTACTTGCATTTAACCTCCCATTGTGTCAGGTTCTGCTGACCTGGGGGCTCAGCAAGTCTGGGCAAGGCCTTATGGGTAGACAACAATGGCAATAACAAGCTTGACGAGAGTGAGTGAGTTGATGCCAAGTGGTACACTGACATGGGCCATATTTGGTGCCTTGATTACTCTCTTAATAGATTTGTATGTAGTTTTTGTCAGTGTTTGTAGACAGTGACAGATGTGATGGACACATGGAATCTCTTGCCTAAGGAGCCCAGTCCTCAGTACCTCAATGTGCCCACGCTGCAGCATTTGCTCCTTCAGTGTGAGCATCACTCTGCATGCTTGTAGCTCAGCCAGTGCCACTGCGAGCTTCAATAGGGATGCATGTAGAATCTATGAGGATGGTGTATACAAGCCTAACAAGAGCGAGTGCATGGATATTAAGCTGTGGTGGGACAACCTCGCAACACTTTGTGGGCTTGCTGAATCCGTTACAGGAATGAACGTACTTGCACTTGTGGCTGTGGTGGTGGGAGGAGTGCCAGCATATATGGAAGGGGGGGCCAGATGCAGATATTGGGAATGATGGGTGCACGGCATTGTTTGAGGTTGGGTTGGCAATGGGTAGGCTTGTGATAGGATAAGTCAAGGATTTGGCAGTCATTGGCAGCGTTGAGGTTTCAAGACAGAAGGTAACAGTACTACATGCTACTGTAATAGCTGTGATGTCATCATGAGTAGCAGTGTTGGCTTCTGAGCATCTGCTGGCACTGTTGATAAGAGACAGCATATATGGTGGGGTGAACACACCAAGTCTTTGAACCATCGCCGTGGTGTCAAATATTGGAAGAGCTAGAGCAGGTGCTAAAGCAGGGAGATGGCTCAGTGCTAACCCTAACCCTCTTGGTTTCCCTGCTCCTCCTGCTCTTTCTGCTATGACCAAGTCTGCCAAAAGGAAGATGTGACACAAGCAGGTTTATGTCAATTTTCATGCTGTTCCTCCAGTATGTTTTCTTCTTGTTGTTCCAGTGGACTATTGAATATTAATATAATCTTCTTAGGACCCCAATGCTGTTGCTTGATTTATTGGAATACATAATGCATTTCCCAAGGCCAATGCTGGAAGAGTAAGTTCTTTTGAATTTATTGGACACTCTTTAACTTAATTAATATCATTTAGGCTGATAGAAATTGACTTTGCCAGGATTGTCAGGTTATTTTAGTAAGTTATCTCATTTTCATTCAATAAATAGAGAGCTCATACTTTTTAGATAAGGAGATATATGCACAAAGTCTTTGGCCATAGCATTTCAGCAATCAGTATACAGAAGTCAGATGCTACAAAGAAGAAAAGGCTTCCTTCCAGGAAAAAGGTACTTCAGATGGTTGAGGATGAGTCTAAGACCTGCTGTGAGGCTTTTGATCAGAGCCACTGGACTTATCTTGCTTGTATTATTGGCTAAAGCATGCAAATGACCTTATAATGCAAATAGTGTCAAGTGCCATGGTTGTGCAAAAGCTGGTATGTTTTATTAATAACTATTTAGTCTCTAAGTCATTTTAGCTGGCATTCTTCAAGGTGCTCAGATCATTAGAGACTCACCTGACAAGACAGTCAAAGCTTCTCTCAGTTGAAAGACCGAGAATGCTAATTGTTTGAAGCTGGTTGAACACAATCACTATAACCTTCCCTGGGGCACTACCATTTGGATTTGTATTGAACTAGGTTTTTTTCATGGATGTGCTTCATACAAAATGATGGTAAAGGTGAGCTGTATCTTATTTTTTGACTTGGATACATTCTGAAAATTGATCCAGAATGATCAAAAGCCAGAATTTTCCTGGCATACTTATGCATATAGAACTGCTTCTGATTGTACCTCTGAGAAGTTCCATGCTAAAAGGCTTATTTCTGATGGTGAACTTGGCTATAACTTTATTCTTGATCCTCATGTCAGCCAACAATCATTTGCTGCTACTGTTGTTGATCTTCTTGCTGCTTTTGACAATATTTATCCTGACTGAGCATTGCTTCTCAGCCAGAAAGGTGTTGTTAATTCCTCCATTCTGGGCTTTGTCAAAAGTGGAACTTGGGCCTTTCTCCATTCCCCATCCCATCTTTTCTCCTTTTATTGATTCACTCTTTGAAAGCAACTCTCTTTGGTTTATTCAGTCTTATTTTGAATATACCATGCATGCCTTTTCTGAGCTCATAATCTCTGATCCATTGTCAATCTATGGAGCTCTTCTTCTTTTTATCAAGCCTGTCTACTTGGCAGAAGATGTTGAACAAGCTCAAGCTGACTGGCACGATGCTTTTGATGCATACAAAGAAATTGTCCGGGACTTGCCTGGCTTTGATGAAGAAGTTGTTTTACAGGCTTTTGAAGGGCAGTTTGGCAACAAGTAAGTCATTTTTGAATGTATCTGGACTTAGTTTTACATTGTTCAACAAATACAAGGGCAAAGGAAAGCAAGTTTATTTCAGTGACAATGATGATGAAGACTTCGAAAATGAGACTGAAAAGGACCAGCTTGATGAGGAAGATCCTGGTATGTTTACTTGGTTATGTAAATGCCTAACTAACATCTTTTTCAGCTGGAAGTGATGACATCAATATGGGTGATGATGACTTTATCAATATGGACTTTTCTGGCTTAGAAGTGCCTTGATTTATATATCTGAAGTAAAAACAAAAAAACATCCTTTCTGCACTTTCTACTTACAAAAAAACATCTACAATTAGTAGCTTTTCTCAACCAGATAGTGACTAGTATAACTTGAATGATTTAATAATAGAAAAGGCCAAAAAAGCAGCCAATAGCCTTAGAATTGACTGATTAGAAAGACTAAAAGTTGATAATACTACTTATACAAAATCTGATGAAAATTTAGTCAAAAAAGCGGTCAAAATAAGTCAATAAGTAAGAAAGAGCACTTAAAGATGTTTGAAGAAGATTAACCATCATATTAAAATCTCCCACTGACAAAATCATTGTATCAACTTCCATAAACACTCAAAGGAAGGATATATTAAGTGAAGAGACAAGTATTCAAGCCAGCATGAGCCAAGTTTTTGTGATCGTAGAGGGCTTGAGTAGGGACTGTGTGAACATCAATCCCTGATCCAAAGACCTTGAAACTGGTTCTACTCAAGACACATAAGTATCATTCAAACTTGTCTTATGACAGGGATTGAACACTCAACTCAACCTTTTGAAGGAGGTAAGTAATAGCATTCTATACCACTAGTCTATGAAAACATTTACTACTACATGTCTTGCCATTAATGTGACAGCTTGTATTGCAGTGATTTTCAGTGATTTCTGACTACTACACAAGTACAAGAAACCAGAAGTATGTAAGTAAGTGAGAGGTGTGCTCACAATGTCACTGTGGTGTTGTTGGAAAAGAATACTTTGCTCATTGACCTCACAACCTACAAGCATACCATACAGAATGTGGAATCCAGCCACACCACACCCCCTCCCTCCCTCAGCACCTCGGCCACCACAGCCAACAGTTGTCTGCCTCAAAAAACACATTGTTGCCAGAATTACTCGACCCACCATTGTCGGTTTGCGCACGTGCTTGCAATCCAATCATTGGCAATGGCATCCAGCTTGCATTCCTTAGTGTGCTCCTCAACAGACTCACTGCAGGCCTCATCAGCATCTTCCACACTCAAGTCTGCGGCCTTGCACTAGGCGCACTCACCACACTCTTCACTGATGTACAGTGGCTCAAAAAACTGTTCCAATGTTTCATACTTTTTGAAAGATGACATTGGCACAGGAGATGGGAAGTACCTAAAATACTGATTAAATCACATAAAATACTATGGCATGGTAGCTACAAATTGAACCTAGACTTATGTAATCTGAAGCAAAACTGATGGAGAAATGGCCATTTTAAAATATTAACTCATTGGGACAGTTTTTTGAGCATCTCTAATTTGAGTATTTAGTACTTTGTATGTCCTCCATTTGCCTTGATAATTGCTTGAATCCTTCTAGGCATGCTTTCTATTAGTCTTTGGCATACCTCTGGTGGTATTTCATCCCACTCCTTTGCAACCCTCTCCCATAATTCATGCACACCATAAGGAGGTGTTTCATACTGTCTAAGTCACTCCTTGAGGTATTCCCAGAGATGTTCAATAGGGTTGAGATCAGGGGATTGGGCTGACCAACAAAGGACATCAAAGTTGTTGTCCTCAAACCACTTGTCAGCCCTCTTGGAGTTGTGTTTGGGGTCATTGTCCTGTTGAAAGTAGCGGGCACCCTCCTCCAACTTCTCAAAGCTCTCCTTTGCTCTATCATCCAAAATTTCACAGTACTGCTCTGCATTCATAATCCCCACCACCTCCACAAGCTTTTCTACCCCATTCCAACCCATACAGCCCCATACCATGAGATTATTCCCTCCTCCATGCTTCACAGTAGGTGTAGTTGTTTGGTCTGAAATGCCTTCTCCTCGTAGCTTCTACACATACTGCTTCCCATCTGACCCAATCCTGTTAATCTTTGTCTCATCTGTCCACAACACTCTTTTTCAGTCCTCTATAGTCCAGTTCTGATGCTCCTGAGCCCATTTAAGCCATAGTTGTTGATGTCTAGCTTTGAGCATAGGAACTTTCCTCTTGGTAGCAGACCAATACTCCTCCTCCTTCAGCACATTTCAGACAGTCTGGGGAGAGACAGGGTTGGAAATGATGTTGTTGATAAAATTGGTGGCCTGGACAGCTGTATCAAGTCTCCCAGTTGAGATTTGTCAAACAATAGCCTGTTTATCACGTGGAGTAAGCTTAGCAGGATGGCCTCCAGGATGGTTTTCCTTGTTCATCTCCAACTCTCTATCAATCCTCCCAATAGTAGACTTCCCTAGATCAGTTTGAGCTCCAATATGACATAGAGAATACCCTTGAGCAAGAAGAGAAGCAACAGTAGAGCATTGTGCAGGAGGAATAGGTTTCATGATGGTGGTTGAAGGTCAAGATGTGGATCAACCAACTTGAACCACTTCTAAATATATCCAAACATGGTCACATGACTCTGTCTGTATTCTCACATGCAACTTACTCCTTGCTCCTGACTAAAACAGGAATAAACCTGAAAAATTAGAGATGCTCAAAAAACTGTCCCAATGAGTGAATGATTTAAAATGGCTGTTTCTCCATTGGTTTTGATTCTAATTACATAAGCCTAGGTTTTTTTTGTAGCTATGATGCCATTAGTATTTTACGTGATTTAATCAAATTTTTATGTACTTCCAATCTTTCAGGCTAATGTCATCTTTTAAAAAGTATGAAACATTGGGACAGTTTTTTGAGCCACTGTATTCTTGGCCAGTGCTCGCCCGCCTTCCTGTCTGCTGGTCCAAGCTCTCAACCACACTGACTGTAAACTCTTCCTCCTGCCACCTCAGAGCCACCGCAGCCAACTGTCTCTTCTCAATCTCTGTTCCTGCAAACAAGGATGGCACACTTACACTCTACTCAGACACCAGCAATCCTGTCTTTTTGAGTTGCCCTGGTGCAGGCACATCTACGGTCTGCATTTCCCTCTCAACTTGCTTCATATTCCTCACTGTCCTTGTCTTCCATGCTCTCCCTCTTGCTTTTTTCTTCTATTTCACCTCACTCGCACTTGGATCCTCACTTGACACTGCAGAACAAGGCAAACTGCTGCCAAATAGCCTCTTCAGGCTCCCAAACAGCCATGCCCCACTCGTGCTTGCATTCAACCCTTGCCATCCCAGCAACCCCATCTTCCTGGGGCTGTGCTCCAGCGTATTAAAGACTCAGACAGTAGAAGTGATCCAAAAATGGCCAAAGCAGGATAGAACAAGCTTCATCATCCACTCTCAAGGTTGGTGATGAATGCTAATGTGATTGAAATTGATGGTAAATGAAGGACATACAATTCAACAAGAATTATACTCACAGAAAATGGAACAGCAGTGGAATGGGGCCACATCCATTTTGTTGCAACTGGCTTTGGAACAGGTGTAGACATCATTGGCTAATATAATAACAAGTATATATACCTTTGATTGCCTTTGTAAGCCTTTGGCTGTCCTGTGTACAGGTAGTTTGGTCAAGGTACTTCACTCATGACCAGTATTTGTACACACAATTTGATGCAAGCCAGAGACAACTACCCAATTTCTCAGTAATGCAGGCTATTGAGACTATTGAACTTTGTAAATAAACCACAGGTCATGATTCACATGTTGCAGTTGGAAGTGAGTGAAATTTGAAAGCAATGGATCAAAGCAAAAGGAATGAACAAACATGTGACCACAATAATCAAAGGTTGAATTGATCAATAATTGTGTTTGTGCCTTGTGCCTTGCCTTTCAACTCCCTTACATGGGAAATATTTGCGTTTCAATCATGTACCTTGTATCTTAGCATGAACTATTGCTTAATCTCCCAGGGTATTCTTGTACCATGGTCAATATCTCATGACTGCTTCTCTGGCCCTAGGTTGAGTATTTTGTTTTGGTCAGCAAATGCTTACAAAGGATTCTTTGCCATGTGTCTCGAGTCTTTTCTTCTTGGCCAGTATCTTGACTGAAGCAAAGGAAGCACTCTGGAAATTGAAATGTATGCCCCTTGAGTCCTTTCAACTTGCAGTTTCAAGTCTTTCCAGTTATGTCATTACAAATGTTACTATCAGGTTCTATGCTTTCACTTGTTGATCTCTCTTTTCCAGGGTTTGTTTAGTTCCTTTATTCCCCCTTCCTTTGGGGCTCTCAAGACATGCTGAAGTCATGGCAAGTCTTCTCTCAATTCCACAGATACTGCAGATTCATTAGTGCTATAGACACTCTTTATGCCTTTGAGACAAATGCTGATATGTCCTACGTTAATCCTCTTTACCCTGCTATGCGCTTGAGACAACAATCACAGTTCTCATCCATAAACTGTGCTCTCCAACCTGCCCTGCCCTCTTCCACTTGCCAATGCGTGCCTCAGCAACTTTATGCCCTCATATTTAAGGAACTACTGACTCCTGGTTGTCTGCATGCTCTGATCATGTTTGATCACTCAGGATACTCAAAACAAGGTGTTCAAATGTGCGAGTTTGTTGCACGGAGTAGCTCTAGACTTGCTTCCACAATCCAAGAGGCAAGTGAAGAAGTGCTTGCCCACACAGGCCTCTGGCAAATTATGCTGAGGATCATGGTGAGCCTGAGACTTTCTCAATAGCTTTAGAGCTTCTGTTTACCATCAACATCAAGTGGTCAGGTTACAAACACTTAGATTGGGCAAGTTTCATTGAGCTCTGTGTCCCTGGTTATGGACCTATTACTTGCACCCAATTAGGCATGGCCATCTCTCAGCATTTCATCAAGGTTTATTCTGTTCACATGAGTTAGTTGTTTGGGTTAGTTGATGGTTTTCTTTGCAGAGAGCATGCACTGAGTCTTCAGGATCTTGTTCTGAATGGAACTTGACTTCCTCCGGGAGCATTTAATGCTGATATCAATGTTTCATATGTTTGGAGATGTGTGGCAGGCAGACGTTGATAAGCCTTGGGCTGAGCTAAGGGCACTGGCACTATATTTAGCAAGGTCTAGTAATTTGCAACAGGCGGGACTCAAATCAAGGAACCAAAGGAGAACACCTAACTTGGCAACCACCTGACTTGCCAACTATGAGACCAATGGAAGTCACTGGATTAGGATCACAAGTTTTTAATGGTCACAAGAAATCACATGACAAACACCTGATTTAGCGATCACAAGTAGTCATGGCGACTTTACTGGCAGATTGTTGGATCTAGGAACTGGCTTCATCTGAGATAGCCAATTCCATCAGCAACCAGAAGACGCTAAGCAACAGCTATCAAATTTCACCACTTCTCTCAGATCTGATAACAGATCAGTTAGCGATGCCTAGAACTCAACTGACGCTTAACATCCCAGCCGACGCTTAGCGACTCAATTGAGACAGCCCCCTTGATGGTTTCAACTCTTAGCAACAGTCACCATGCATTTGGCTACTTTGAGTTGTAAAGTATGGATTAAGCGCTTGCCAACTTGACAGATGCCGCGGGTTAGCAATATCATAAGATAGTTTCCTTGCTTCCAATTTGTTACTTAGCAACTTTAGTTTAATTAACATGGCGACTTAGCACCTATAAATACTGTACATATTTTGTCTTAGCTAGCAACAAATTACATCCCACAGTTCAGATCACAAGTGTGTGCACTCTAAAGTTCCTCTGAGTCACCAAGTGATTATCTACACCACCTCTACGCCAGTCTTGCTGACTGTATAGTGCCCTGTGGGCACACTTTGACTACGCACACAATGCTAAGGTTTTTGCCCACTTTAGACATTAGCGCCTTGCATCTATGGCAGGCAACTCAGCTTAGACTCGCTAAGCACCACTTTATTCACCACTCAATTCACTTATAAGATTGGATTTCTGGGACCCTGCCTAGGACTCTCATTAACTTAGCAACCACCCAATGCATTACTTCTCAGTCGCTAGGTACAGTAGACCCTTGACAGTACTTAGCAACTTTTGGGCGTCATCAACGTGGCTCTTGATTTGTGCTGAAACACTTTAGAATTGCAGTCTAATTTGTTCATTAGCATCATTTTTCATTGGCCTAAAGAGATGTAAATTTATGAATACTCACACAATTTACACGTCATCTCACATGGGGCAGCACTTAAGGAATAAGCTCCTAATGCTGCAATGTACATCTTCTCTTGTTATTCTGTATGTAGTGTATGTTGACAGTTCCCAGGTGTGGACGCACGCACATGGTCCTACACCTGCAGCAGCACATTTGACAGTGGCAGCACACATGCCAAGAGTGAGTGTGATAGTGACCATAGTGACTTGATGGACTTTTTGTAGTCTTTCTTGTGTACACAATTGCTCAAAGGTATTGTCACGCATGTCACTCTGACTCACTTGAAGCAGCCATCTGATGAGCTCTACACTGGATGGAGCATTTCTTCTTGCAATGCTGTGGAAGGACATGTGGCTGCACAGGAGATGGTTTCATAGCCAGTATAACCACATCAAGCAGTCACAAATGTATCAGGTAGTCACAAACAATGTTGGTAATAGAATTAGAAAAGCAAAATAAACTTATTGTGGTTGACCAAAGGATGTGGGTTTCATGGGGTCATGTGCATGTACTTTTAGAGATGAAATGAATTTGAGTAGAGTATTTGATTGTGTAAAGGCAACCTCCAAGAGTTGCAGCTAAGTTACACAACTAGCAGAGGGAAATCCAAAGGTTTATTAGAGACAGTAAATACAACTGGGAAATAACTAATCACCTAGCAGAGGGAAATCCAAAGAGAACAAGTCTAAGGATCCCTCTGCTATGGTGTGGTGCATCAGTATGGGGTGGAGGCATGAAAATGCCTGTACGATACTTCTACAATGGTGTGGGAGCATCCTGGAGAAGTTCAATGAAGGGCAGGTTGCCCCAGAGATCTCCAGGGACTGCCAGAGAACTCTGGGGTGGCCAAAAAAGGAAGTCCCCTGACAGATTGCATATCACCTTTGATCAATAGATCAATTGCATTATTTGTTATTTATAAAGCTTCAGTTTATGAAAACTACTGGAACAGCTCATTTTGTGGGCTTCATTCAGCTTGTAAGAGATATATTTTTGTTAGCTTCAAGTCCTTAAACATAGAGAAAGAGGATGAATGAATTTTGTGCTTTTTTGACTATCCATAACCAGTGTAAAAAACAAGAGAGCCATAACTTTGGGATCCTATTAAAAGTAGGACAATGCTGAGGGGGCATCCAGCCACTGAGGAGGATATCTCCTTCTCAGTTGTCCAATGCTTGGTACCCATAACTTTGGAAAAATAAGGTATTGGAATTCCTAAAGGGCATTGTTGATGCCCAGGAAAACCTCATTTGTTGATTCATTAGTGACAGAGTACTGCCCATGCCTTTGGCATGGGCCAGATATCTTGTTTATGCTAAACAAAATTAGAATGTAATTTTATAGTAATGTCAAGATTCAATCAGCAATAAACAGAGGCCAAAGTCAAAAGTTGTTAATCTTGTAGCATTGCAGAAACAAGCTATGCAACCCATGCCTTTAGCATGGGCCTTGCATAAATACTCATTGAGGGCTTCTTCCATAATCCCCTCAAACTCCAGGCTTAGATCTAGCCTGCATGCCATGTCAGCCAGGCTGCCAATCATTGCCCTTGCAACACTGCTGTTTATTACTCAGCCATCACTATTTCATCAAATCAATTCCAGGCTATTATTACATCTTTCACAAATATTTCCACTGATGAATGCTGTTAAACTGGCTATCATTCACATCACTTTGGCTACTGTTTTGTATTCCTTGTTTTACTTAGAGTATAAAAATATTCTGGAAAAAGCTTGCATCTAACAAGCTTTTTGTCAGCACTTATGCAATTTCTACAAGCATTAATGATGCCAAGAATGTTTCCTAATGAATTGATGGCATTGTTAATATTTGTATTGATTTATTTCCTGATGCAAAGAAATTTTTTTGATGCAATCATTTGATTTTACCTTCTGACTACTACTCACTGATTGGAATATCAAAATTCAAGCCATGCCTATTCATCAGTTAGTTTATTTGATTCTATTTTAAGTTCACCTAAGACTAACCTGATTGCTAGTCCATCTTCAACTGCTCCTTCTACAGGAACTACAAAATCTTCCAGATTTCATCCATACTCCACCAGTCAAGGAATTGGTGATGTAGAATCTGTTTCAGGCCAAGATCCTCCAGATATTCAGATCTTGAAACAACTAGGATTCACTTTTGAATCTGTTTATAAAATTCTTATCTGTGTTTTATGCCAATCTGCATGGAAACCCTCTGCTATACTTGGTAATTTAGCTGGCAAGCATGATATAACTTTGTCTCTGGACCAAAAAAAAATCTAAGCCATTTGGCTTCTTTTCTGGGCATCTCTGATTCAACTGACATAGTGCCTCTTGATGAATCACCTGTGGCTGGATTGAAAATCTTTAATGATGCTTATTTATGCACTAAGTGCAGCTACTGTGTTTTAACAGCAAATTTTTTTGCTAAACATTGGAGTAAACATCACAAAGACCTTCTTATAGCAACAAACTTGCACTATATACAAGGTCCTGTTCAAAATTTCTTTTGACCACTTCCAACTTGCTTTTTTAAATCAACCCTGATCCAATAACCACTTCTTCCAATGTTTTTGACATTTTCTTAGTCAAACAAGCTCAATACACTTCTCATGCTGTTCACATACCTGACAATGCCCGAGAAATTCCACCTTTCTTAACCTGCACTCAATGGCATCTTTATGTTCAACTATATCTTTCTGATTGGTCTAAACATGAAAACCTTCATTCAATTGTCAAACCTCCTTTGATCAGCCAAGATAATTATCTTTGGAATGCTACCAAGGATTATTTACTAAAAATTTGACAACAATCTGATGCATCATCCTTTTGAAGCCAAGTTCTTCTTATGGAATGTCCACGGTATGTATTTCTTTTAAGAGTCTTTCGAGCTATTTAACCTACAAATATTGGCTGCTTTGAAACAGAATCTCCCAGTTTCCATTGATCTTGTTCATTCCTGGATCTATCCCTTTTTGTCACATCATTCTGCACCTACAGAAACAAATAAGTGGTCAATGGTTCTTCAGTGCTGGTTGGCTATTTATACAATGAAGATAGAAGGCTATTTTGCTGCACCATCTGATGTAGCTCCTCTTTTGGCTTGCTTGGAATACTGTGCAAGAGGATGCACTTTATTTGAAGCTTACAAGCAGATAAAAATTACAAACCAAGACTTGTATATTTCAAATTCTTCTGTTTGAAATAAGCTTATATCTTCTTCTAGCATATTAGAGCAATTGTGTTTACAAAATCTCAAGCCTGGCTCATTTACACTATTCAATGTGCTGCTTGAATACCAAAGATTTGTCTTTGCTTTAGTTTTCAATCAGCCAGCTGCTCCGTCAACTGACATCTCTCCTGATGCTTCTTGAGTTTTTTATTAAGACAAAACACTGGTACTCTCATATTGGAAACTTGGACTACAAAAAATGTATGATGAATGTGTTGGCATAATCACTGAACTTTGTGGTGGTACAGTGCCAACTATTCATATTCTACAGGATTTCATTGATGATATGTCAAATACATTGATGTGCACATTGGTACACTTCAATGTTCTGGGGGCTTAATGACTTAGTTTACAGTTACTTCAGTACCTTTAGATAATTCTAATGAATTTTATTGATATTTTATATTTATATATATAGTGGAGTGCTCTGTCACAATGTGTCCAAAGTCTTAGAGGCATTCTCAAAAGAGTTGACCTAAGGAATCCGCTCACTGGGGGACCTGGAGTCTAATTTGATGATTTCCTACTTATTTCTCTCTTTTCATTCTGCTTATATACTTTCCAGATTGCGCACAGACCATCTAGCCATGCATATTTTTGTGCTCTGACCATGTATAATACTGTGGCTAAATATTCTCCCATTGTTTTTCCTGCTGCCACCTTCTTCCTTCAGACCTTTAGCCTATTTTGGCTGGTATGGCTATTTCCGGACTAATTATAGCTTTATTTAGCTGGTTGCTAAGCATCTTTATTCCGTGTCTGATTTGTTGGCTGCTTTGTTATTTTTATTTTATTTTATTTTATTTTTATTTTGACTTTTTGGAGATTCCCAGCCATTATTTAATTGTCGAGCATTTTTGCTTTTTGTTTAATCATGATCTTGGCTTTTATTTGGGTTTAGATCTCTTCTAGCCAAGATCTGTCTCTTTTAGGTTTGTTGGCCCTCTTTTCTATCTGCGTCACTGTTTGCTGACAGCCATTCTGTTAGCTTCTGGCTACAGCTTTATGTCCATTGTATCAACATCCTATGGATTTTCATGGGTTGAATTTTTGGCAAGGTTTAATAATCCACACACTCTACTTCAGCAGCTTATGCTTGACACCTCTCTAAATCTTTGCACTGTGGAACCAGATGGCAACTTATGTTGGAATGCTCATTTCCAAATTGCTTTTATGAAAAAAACTGCTTGTCTTAATGAATTGCCGGCAATGCTTTATCACACTGTTCCTGGTCAACCTTCACATATATCAGAACTTTGCAATTTTTGAATTACCTTTGACATCATATCATTCATGTTGAAAAACGAGTTTGGCCAGTAAAAGAAGTCATTATTGACCTTGTTCATCACTTGAACACCAATGTTTTCTCACCATATTCAAGAGGAATTATCTTTTGCAACTCAATTGCAGATGTAGAAGATCTAGCTCCTAGCTTTCATGGATTCAAATCTCATTTACAAATGGACAATAGTGAAAGAGAACAGCTTCAAGATCTTTCGTATCAAGGTGGTTCTAGCCACTGGATGATTGCAACTACGGGCTGGTTACATGGCATTAATCATTCTAATGTTGATGCTGTCATCTTTAGTGGTCTTTCTTATGGCTTGCTGAACTATGTACAAGGTGCTGGACAAGCTGGATGAGCTGGACAAGAAGCCAATGTTTTTCTTCTCCATCCAACTCATCAGCAATGGATTGCACCACTACATAATGAAGCCGACATCCATCTATGACATCCAATTGATGACTTTTTGTTTTTTCAAGTCTGTCACAACCGCATTTTGACCAGAGAAATGGATGGACCAGCCCAAGAACACAACTGTCATGACATTACCAATGGTTTACTCTGTGACACTAATCCTGATTATCCATTGGCTCTTGAAGTTAAAAAACTTGTGCAATTGCAATAGAATCCTAGCCCTAACGGAGATTGGGATGACAAGTCACTTATGCAACTTGATGATGCTATATTCAATCAAGAATCTCCTGGAACACATCCACCACATGGCCAGTCAATTTCAACACATCAGTTTATTGCATCACACACTGCAACCATTGGAATCCATCTTGATCATGCACGTTATAAAGCTTTGACAAGCAACAAGCTTGGAAAAGTCAAAGAATTAACACGCATGACTAATATGCTTGTAGGATATGCTGGAGGAGCCCACAAATGCTATTGCTTTATTTGCTGGGCTTGGAAAGATAAACTCATTCCCAAGACTGCTGAGCATCAATTTTTTCTTCAATGTAGATTAATTGAAGACAAATTTGTTCCATGGCTTTGGATGGATGGACCAGCTCAAGAAAAAGTTTTGATTTGCAAGTTATCAATACTGCTTTAGCCATCCTAGTTTCAAGAAAGGTGTCAAAATCTAGTGTTTTTTTGAGGATCTAGTGGCTGTTCTTTGCTGGTATATTATCCATGAACCAGCAATTTGGAAAGAGGCTAAGGCATTTGCTGTGATGAAGGTTTCAACACCTTTATCTGACATTGTAATATGGTTAAACAAAGAAGAAGGCCCTCATATGTTTTACAATAGTTTGGAGTTGGTGGTGTGGTATTGGCTTACTTACAAAAAGCAGCAAGGATAATAATCCCAATTGCAATAGTTTATGTTGAGGTATGACTGTGTTGATGCAAGGCTAGCTATAAATGTTATGTTTTTGCTTTTCTCTTTCTTTCTGCCACTACATATATTTTCTTCTTTTGGTACTACAGATCAAACCTTATTTCAGCTACACAAAATCTTTGGGTACACAAAACACACCCTTAGTTGTTTGCACACTATTGTGTAGAGCACTAAGGGTGTGTAACTCACTTATACATTCACTTACTCTTATACTCATTTATCCCTGTAGCTAATTATACTTTGTATCACTCTACAGGTTAATATAGTTGTTTGCACACTATTGTGTCGAGCACTAAGGCTAATTATACTTCGTATCACTCTACAGTTTATAATGTTGAAGTAGGGTGTATATAAGAGTCAAAAGTAAATAGTCAATCAAAATAGGTTGTTCAAAGAAAAGGGTATACAAAAATGTCAATCAATGTAAATGAAAACTAGCACTAAAATATAAAAAAGATGGAGGATAGACATGAAGAATGCATATAGTACAACTATAAGCAAACTAAGTTGTCAGGCCAGGAATAATTGCTCAGCACATAAGCTTAAACACATGAGACAATACCATTTACTTCAACAAACCCTTAAAGCAAGGAGATCCAGTGAAGTAATGAACATACAAGTCAACATGAGTCAAGTTTTTATGACCACAGAGGGCTTGAGCAGGGACTGTGCAAACATCAATCCCTGATCCAAAGACCTTGAATTGAAACCCACCTTGGTGGTTCTACTCAAGACACATAAGTGTCATTTAAACTTGTCCCATGAAGAGGATTGAATGCTCAGCCTTCTAAAGGATGAAATCAATAGCATTCTAAACCACTAACTTGCCATTAACTTGACAGCTATTTTTTAGTGATTTTAGGCTGCTTCAAAGTGGTATTCTATATAAATACATATAATCATGAAGTATTGTAGCAGGGTAGGATCTTTTCCATCACCCAAAACTAAAAGCAGGGGTGGAAGCACTGGCCAACAAAGAATAAGATTGTCTAAGGCTGACAAAAGCTTGACTATACTAAAAATTGAAAGCAGATGCTCTATTGTGGAAAGCCAAGTGGATGCATCAACCACTCAAGCCTACCACCAAGTCAGACGTCAAGCAAGTACAGTGACAAGCAACTGGAAGGCAGGAAGGCAGGCCACCAACAAGGAATGGAGCAGGGGGGATGTTCCATTTACCAGTCCTACTTATATACTACATTGGACTAACCATTTGATCCATTTCAATCATATTCCTTTGATTCTGATGATTTCTTCTCAAACCCTTAACCAAACCTATGTCTAACCCAGCATGCAATTCTCAATATGTGTTCCAAACTTGGGACATTCCAGTCCTCACACACAACCCTTACACATCTATCACACACACCAACTCACACTAAGCCCAACCAAGCACTCACCCTTCAATCTCACCTTTGGCAGCCACTAATACTCACTGATCTCTTTCCCTTGTATTTTTTTTGCACACACCCACCAGAAATTCCATGGCCAACAGGTACACTATGGTGTATTGACTAAGAGAGCTGGTATGTACTAAGCACTAATGAGTAAGCAATAGTCAGCACAAGTAAGCCAGCCAATGGAATAAAGGACTGCCAGCAAGTGGTATTGATTCAAGGGACATAATCAATGCAAGCTAATGACTGGCAGATGTCAATGCCAGTACAAGGATGAAGCAGAATAGAGCCAGAGCAATCTGAATAGTGGCTAGATAGAGATGCCAATATCAACACAGACTAAGCAAGGCTAAGATGAATGATCCAAGGACCTGTTCTCTGACAAAAATAGGATAAAGTCAGCACATGTCAACAGATAGCTAGAGTTGATAGGTCAGCAGTTTTACCTGGTGCTCAACCACATACAAGCCAAGTTGCCAATGCAAAAGGTTATGCAAGAATCTGGTGGTTGTTATATCTAGAGCAATGATAAAAATTGTATATTCTAGATTTTTATGCATTATGTTGATTGTTTCTATAATATTAGTGCACAACTGTTGGAATACAGATTGATAGCTGCATTTAAGCTTTTAATGCAACTAGACTATCTAAGTTCAGAGATCATATAAACTAGGAACATATTGGATTAAATCTTTTCAATAGCTATAAACCATAACCAGTGTACAAAAGGAGTGAGCCCTAACATTAGAAAGTGGTAAAAAGTAAGACAATGCTGGATAAGTAGGGCATCCAGCCACTGAGGGCAATCCCTCCTCAGTTGTCTGGCACCTGGTATCCATAACTTTGGGAAATAATGGCATTAGAATCCCTGAAGGGCATCATTGATGCTCTGGAGAAACCAGTTGTTGATTGATTAATGACACACTACAGCCCATGCCTTTGGCATGAGCCTGATATCTTGTCAATGCTTCACAAAATCTGACCAAAATTGGATCAGTAATGCCAAGATTGGATGAGTGATGCTAAGATGTTTGGATCAATGATGCCAAAAGAAGCATCTGAATGACTTTCACTGCTGAAACCTTTCCAACCCAGTTCCTTTGCAAATTGCAGGAGGGCCATCTCTGTCTTGCTCCTGACAAATACCAACTGTCCAGTCTTCAAATCCTTGTCCTCGAAAGCCGTAGAGTTGATGGCAATAGCTTCATTGAAAAGCTCACGGAGAGCAGGGGTAAAACGTTGTTAAGCCGGACTTGATTGATGGAGAAGTCATCACAATACTTCCGCTCGTCAGAAATCCCATCCTTGTTGTCAGCATTGTGCCACACGGAGTTTTCATCAAGATTCCTAACAAATTTGGCATGCACACCAATAGACCCTGTGACAACCGTCATCAAATTTTGAGTCAGCGTTCCAGTCTTGTCCGTGCAGACAACCGAGGCGTTTGCCATAATTTCACAAGACCCAAGAATGCGAACCAAAAGATTTTCATATGTCATTCTTTTCGTAGCGAAGGCAAGAGCCAGTGTCACAGCGAGAGGAAGGCCTAGAAGTATGATAGATGACATCCAGACAAATAATTGAATCAGTGTTGTAAGAACGTACCCTTGGGAACGGCAACAACAATGAGGGTGACAGAGACAATCAGGATGTTGATGAATGCAATACCCTTCTCGTTGATCGTTCGCACCGGATTATTTTGACTGAGCTGAACAAAGAAACGAATCATCAACACACTGAAAAGGATGAAACCAGCAATCGAGCCGAGTTTTGCAATCAGTTCTGCCAGCGCGTTGAGCTTTAATTGCAATGGTGTGGTCTCTGGATCAGATTGGAGTGCTGTGAAGGAGGCATTCGATCAGAACAATGGTTAAAAAAGGAACAGAATACTCGCCTATCATGATTCTTCCGTGAAACGATTTCGTTCCAATGGCTATGATGACGTATTTTCCAACCCCTTTGAGTACCTTACTTCCAGAAACAATGAAACAGTCTGTATGTGCTGGTAATCGACCGTCTAATGAAAGCCCATCACAAGATCAGATCGGTGTCACAAGAGAAACCAAGAAAGGAAAACACACCTCTTTTGATTAATTCCATGCACTCTTCATAGCTGAGCTTGCGCATTGCATCAGACTCCCCAGTGGCACCTGCCTCATCGCACCGCACATGTTGGCCAGAAAGAAAAACGCCATCACAAGGAACCACTTCTCCTGGTTCAAGAAGGGCAATGTTGCCGACTACGACTTCCTGGAAGCAAGCATTTTAAAATGAGAACATTTCAGTGCGGGTGATGACACACTTTTGAATCTATGAAACATTCACCTCTGTCACGAATGATTTTGACTCCATGTTCCTCCTTCTTGTCATTGAGCTGCCTGAATTGACGTTCCTTTTGCCAGTCATTGAGTGATCCCACGATTACCTGTGGCGCAAGGGTATTCAAAATATCAAGACGGGTACAGAGAGGAAGGTCTGGATGACTTACAACAATAGCAATTGCAACCATTATAGCAACACCTTCAACCCAATCAACTGGTGCTTCTCTCGGCGGACGAGGGGTACCGAAGTCCTGAAATAGACCGAGCGCCAGAGATATGACAGCAGCAATTGAGAGTAACACAAGAACTTTATCCTTGAGAGTTA